>CAKAKR010060649.1:68616-95135 GCA_916700685.1 Adelosebastes latens
CCCCCCCCCCCCCCCCCCCTTCCAGCCCTGCCCATATTAATACTTTTTTTTTCACGTTCTAGAGGCATTTTTTTTAATTTCCAGGGTAGAGGCACTTTAGTCAAATCCCTGGGGTTTAATTAGACTTTAAATAAAATGTTATTTTCTCTGTTATCATAACTCTGTTATGATAAGAGTTTCATGGGACTTACTTTTATTCCATAATAAACACTTTTATTTTAAAATGCCCTTTTTTCAAAAGTCTACTTTTTTTCATAATGGTATTTTCCCAATAACACTTGTATTTCCTGCCACTTTTTATTTCATAATGTCACTTTTCACGACCTCTCACCTTTCAGCCAATCACGTGTCCCCTGCCTCTTTAGGCAGCATTAGGTGGAAATGGAGCAAATATGATTAAAAAAAAGTTATTTTTATAAAATGGTCACTATATCGTGACAGTAGTGCACGAGACAGGTAATCTGAAAAGAAAACAAAAAAAAAAAACATGTGCCTCTGTGTCCTCCGGTGCTCCTGATTGCATCTGCAAGATTTCACAGACAACCAATCAGAGCCGAGCTGGAGCCTGCCGTCATTGAGCAGCTGTCAATCACTCGCAAACTCTGATCAAACGGTCAAACTAGGCAGCGCTGATCAAATATGAATCAATATTCTGTTACTATAATGCCTATTTCTGGCCTCAAATGTTTTCAGAAACATCTTGTAGTGTACTGTTTAGCTGTAAAATGAGAAAGTTTGTTACCCGTCAGCCATGTTGAGATCAGTTCAGGGAAATACCAAGCACCGCCCACCAGCCGGAGCACATTTTCTCATATTACAGCTAAACAGTACACTACAGAATGAAAACATTTGAGGCGAAAATTGGCATTAAGAATATTGATTCATATTTGATCAAAACTTGAATTATATGCTGAAAGGTTATTATGGAATTTTTGCCCAATGACGCCAAAAACTTTCTGCCTACTGCAGGTTTAAGCTATCGAGCTCAACAACTGCTACCAGAATTAGCCAGTTAGCACTGGTTAGCTAGAGCATCAAAAATGTCAAAATCATTCTAAATCAACTCTAGCTGCTCATAAAAGTATCAATTCCAGCCACTTTAAATAAATAATTTTGAGGTTAAATTATTTTGCTATGAAACCTATTGAACTCCTTGTTTTTTGGAACTGCTCACCTTTCAGAACACACACACACACACACACACACACACCACTCAAGGGTTGTAGAAGAGTTTCTGTCTCTGCACACTCATTTTTCATTGTCCTCAACTGAACCCCTGGTGCTTACCTGATTTAGCACAGAAGGTACATGTTTCCAAAATTAGGGAACAGTGCAGAAAGTAAGTAAATTCATTTTTAGCCTTCAGAGCACGAACATACCTTTAGGGTATTGTGCATATTTTACAGACAGGGAAATGGCACTGCTTCTAAAAAGAACTGACAAACATTTCCTCTATCTGTGTGTCATATTCCTCACTAACTGCGCATTTTGAGCTCATATAACTTTGTTCAGCGGCATTGAAGGAATTAAACTGAAGATGTAGCATATTATGTAGTAGGTTTTAGTAACATTCATCCTGACACTTTATTAAGAAAAGAAAACACAGCAGATGTCACACCATAAACAATCTTGTATCCACTCATTTTTTGCTCAGAATCTATTCTCATCATCGTGTCTTTGTTAGGAGGCAGCATGAGTCTAAAAGCGCTGTGTACCTGTGTTGCCCGTGATTTGTCGAGTAAACTCAAATATTGACCTGCTGTCTGTCTCCGCAGCTCTTTATTGACTGACCTCTGTTGTTTCTGATTTAGAATTGGTTTGTTCTTGAACCTTTTAGCCTGTCTGAGCTCCAAAATCTCCCCAACTCTTAACCCTTCGTGTACACATAAAACAGGCCAGGATATTGCAAAAAAAAAGGATACTCAGGTTGAAGAAACTTTTTAATGACTTGGCCTTTTAGTGCATAATAATGAGGATTATCAAAAATTCAAGTTTTAGTTTCAGAAAGTCACCAGTGGAATCCCTGGAGGATTTAAAAAGCTCTGGTTTCATAAGTTTATAGTGACTTGGCTTTGAGGTTTTGTATCATAAGCCTTAAAGTTGGCATGGCAGGTTGGCAAACTGGCATCACACACTGGCAAAAAAAGAAAGTGATTTAACTCAGTGCAAAGCTGGTATTCCAAAGCTGGCACGGAAGAGGCTGCAGAGACAGCTTACCTCTAGCACCTGAAACATTACTGTGTATGTGTGTGTGTTTATGTCTCTGTCAGAATGTACTTAAATATGCTATGTATAGCTTTTTACCATTAAACACATGACACATATTCGTAACAAAATAGTGGCTCAGAACAGTGTGAACCTCTGCCTGCATGTTAACGCCCAGAGACCCCAACCAACTTTACTGTCTTTTAGAGGATTTAGCAGATTCGGTTTTAGAGCTAGAGTGAAGGTACAGATATCATATGAAACTAGAAATCCTTCCTGTCATACTAGCTTGCCGGGAAGGAGGCTAAATAATGCTCCAAAGTTAGGCTACATTTTGGCAAGGAAAAACTTGCATGACCATTTGCAAAGGGGTCCCTTGACCTCTGACCTCAAGATATGTGAATGAAAATAGGTTCTATGGTTACCCACGAGTCTCCACTTTACAGACATGCCCACTTTATGATAATCACATGCAGTTTGGGGCAAAAACTGTGCAGTTTTTGAATTCAGTTTAAATGTGTTATTTTCACCATTTCTAAAATGGTGTGTTTGGATATTTCTGCATACTGGGGTCCCTTAACAGTCTTGGAATTACATAAATTGGGTATGACTGTGAAAGCTGAGACTCTTGTGGATCCATTGAGCCCAACTGTATTCATGTGTGATGATGTAAGTCCCCATAGTAGCCATTTCATTGTAGTGTGACCATTTTTTTTTAATTTTACCTCACTGTATAAAATGACCTGTTGTGACCTCTAGGATAATCACAGCTTCATGAAACTTTACAAATATAAACTAAAGACCTAGGGCATTCAGAGGATGGATGGCTTTCCTAGCTAGATTGACAATAAGGGTTTTCTGAGCAGTTTCCAGAACAGAAGCGCTCGTCATCCAATCACCAAAAAATGCAATTCTTGCAGAAATCTCAAAATGTCAAAAGTTTTTGATACCAAATCACAGCATGGCTTTTTTCTATAGTGTTGCTTCAGGTATTGGTGTTTTAATGTGGTATTTTGGAGGGATTATTGATCATTTTTATCAAGTATCGAGTGGTAAAAAAATTGTTAAATTTAACACCAAACCTGTGTAACAAATGGTATCAACCCAAAGATTGCTTCAGCAACTTATGAGACATAATAGAGCATGGGGATGACCATCATATACTTCTATCAAAATGTTCTAAGCCCTTATACAAAAAAAAAGACAGAAACGGGTCTATTGTGGGTCTCAGAGCGTTAAACTGTGCGTCACAAGATCAGATTTTGTAGTTTGCGGCCCGATGTTTGATGTGCTGGATTGATCTGCAGCTCAAAACAGGAACCAATTTTACTTTGAAATGAACCGAACCTGACTCTAATTTCTCTTTTCTGTATGGTTTAAGATTCAAATTACCCGTTCAGAATGTAAATTGGCAATTTATCAGCCCTTATCCTTCCTTCTGATTCTTCAAAACAGGAGCATGCAAAACAGAACCAGGAAAGGGGAAGGAGACAAGTAGTAGAGTGTTTTGTGTGCCACGAAAAAAAGGTTTCAAAGTAGAATAGAATTCAAAGTCTTCCTTTTGAGAATGTGGATAACATGATCTTTAAAGCGGAGTATTAGGACCACTGTAAGGGAAAACAAATCTGATATTTTAAGAATAAAGTCATAATATTCGAAGAAAATGAACAAAATGTTGGATGTTGTGTATGGATTTGCTTGTATTGATTACATCTGCATGTTTCCTGACACTTTTTACTGTAGCCTATAGTTAGTATTTTTACTTTTACTAAAAGACTTGTGTTGGGACTGCAGTATCACTGACCGTTATACAGCTGGTCTGTGTTGCTGTAGAAGAAAGTCCTCTCAGTCCTTCACACTGTATGTTAGATCATAAAACTGGTCAGATATTTGCTAAAATGAAACTAAAATGATCACAAGAGCAGATGTCTTCACAACAAGACCGGAATTAAAAAACTAAATAATGGAGTCAGATCACTTTCTTGTTGCCGAAACGCATGAGGTCAAATTTGTATCATTTATCAAATCATTTTCGGAGAGACATAAAACCAACTGGGCCTTTTCTGATGATATAACTTGCTGTCTAGAGGTAACCAAATCCTCGCTGTGCTCTAGCCAATGCCTCAAAACCATAGACTGTATATAAAGATGGACGACATGACAGCACCCTAAAAGTGAAGCCAAAACATCTCAATCGCCCCCTGGTGGCTGGCTGCAGTAAAGGTCATAAATCCCACCCCCTCCATGTTAGCGGATGGCACATGGGCCAAACTAAAACCTCAAAGTACAGGTCAAATAAATTTTTCCCGGAGATGGTTTCTGTCATTTTAGGTAGTTCTTATCACGCTGATGTTTGTTCAATTGTTAATTTTTCTGATAAGTTTGGTTTTAATTAGTTATTTGATGCTATAAAAAGGGGGTGAGACATCGAGATTGACAGCAGCTCTGAATGAAGTAGTCGTGGAGCCGGACGCTCGGGAATTGTATGAGAGAGGAGATGAAACTTTAACTTTCCATAACCATCACAAGTCTGTGTAATAGAACATGTCTCAGTTTGATCATAAATGTAGATATATTATGGTTAGTTGTTGTGTCTTTCTAGCCAAACAGCTACCCTGGTGCTAACGTAGCAGCTAGGTGGCTAGCAAGCTTGCGGCCGTGCTCGGTTCGTGATTGGCTCGGGCGGGGGGTGTGGGCGGGACCTTGATACCGCAGCTCCACCACCCGATCACTACTGCGCAGACTCTGGGTCCAAATGATGTCAAAATCTCAAGATGGCAGCCCCAGTATTGGGATATTTTGGCATAATTTTTGTACTCGTCGTCCATCTTAATACACAGTATCTGCTCAAAACACGTTGAAAAACATGTTCCATTTGATTGCAATATCCTAGAATCTCTTATCGGTAAAACCTATAACTTCAGGTCATCAACATCACTAAGGTGGCATATAAGCTGACGGACTGCTTTCACCTGTTTACTACGACAGAGTATTAAAATCTCATAATATTTCAACCTTTTTCTTAAAATCTCACACAGTCTCACAGTGGCTTTAATTCTCCTACAAGAGGCTTCCTCTTTAAAAAGTTCTGTCAGGAGTAGGAGTTGTTATCTAATCGTTTATTTGATGAATTGTAGTTCACAGAGTTCTGTAGAACAGGAAGCATTACCAAAAGCACTTAAGCCATTCAATAACATCACATATTAACTGCTTTCCACTATTGGACTTTTCTTCTTTCTTCCTCTATTTGCAGTGTTTAAATCCTTCTCTCTGCCTCAACCTTTCCTCTGTTCTGACACTACACTTCACTCCAAAAATACCAGCAGAGCCTGATGTCTTCTTTTTGTTTTTATATATTCAATCTTTCAGGCTAGTATTGGCTCATCTCTTCACTATCCTTGTATTCTGTTTCGCTGTCTTTCTGTTTCTCTGAGCGTTTCAAGGTTTAATTTCCCTCCGGTACTCCTTCCACTACTACTTTTTTTATCCTCTTTTCATCCCGTCTTCCTCTCGGTCTCTCTTTCGGATTCAGCCAGGTTGTTATTGGCCTCATGCTATTCATTCATTAATTCATCCACTCTCTTTCCACTTGTTATTCCCTTCTTTATCTCCTCACATAAGGAATTGATTTTTCTGCTTTGATTCATTCTCATCCATCCTTTTCATTGAAAATAACGAGGAAGACAGTGCCTTATAGAGAGTTTCCCTGAGGACACACAACCTTCAAGAGTTGTTGTTCGATATGTCAAAACCTTGCCAGGCTTTGAAAAGCATTTTCTTCACACTCAGTCTGACAGCTTTGGCAAAATTCAACCAGCTCACTTCCGTGTTTTTTCTTTGATTTAAAATAGACATAATGTGGGTTTGATGTGGCCTGCACGCAGAAATGTCTTTGGTCTTTGAAAATATGCACGTGAAACTTCATGAATGTTCAGATATAAAAATAAAAAAAGTACATACATTTTATTGAAATTGTCAATGACTTGTCATTTAATATTTTGTCTTCTCATTTGAAGTGAATGGCTGTTTGTAAAAATAATGATCATAATAGGAGTAGAATTGTCTATATTTTTCAAAATAAAACAAACTGGAAGTTCGGAAGGTGGAGGACCTTTTTACTTGTAGCATATCATGGAAAACTTTTAAAGTCAAGCAGCACTCGGAGAGCGCAGACCTCCGCCAAGGCCGTTTCCATAAGTGAAAAATAATGTGTGTATCCGCCCCGTGATTCTGATCCGCTCCAAATTTTAATTGGGTCTTCCTTGGCCCATGCTACAGCCTTCCACCAAATGTCATGAAAATCAGGCTAGTAGTTTTTCCATAATCTTGCTGACAAACAGACAAGCAAACCAACCACAAACTGAACCGAATACATGAAGCGAAAAGTTGGGTGGTGTCTGTGGGTTTGTTGCAATGAGTGGCCCCTTTCACATTAAACATTACATGTCATTTGATTGATTTTCCATATAAAATATTGATTATTGCAGTGGGTTATACCCACCTCTTTTTCTGGTGGTTTATGGTATACCAACCTATCAGCCCAAAAACCATTGGATTATATAGGAGAGTATCAAAGAGTATAGAAGCAAAGAGGTGAAACTCTGGTGCTTTTTTTTACAATTGCCTCTAGATGGCAACTGTGGTAGCGCTTTTGCCATTTTGAACTGAAAACGCCAATGAGTCTATTGCCATGGACGTATAAAGAGATGTCTGTAAATCAGAGGATTTTTTTTAAAGGTAAATCAACTTCCAAGTCTGAACACTTAAAAAGTCGTCATTTAAATCATCGTGTCCTAAAAGTTGTGAAATAAACTAATAGCTGAATCCAGAGTTGTTTTCCTCGACATAATGAACGTGCATCAGACCCATGAGCCGTCCAGCTTCCTGCTAGCTGTATGCGGCTGTAATAATGGATATATTGGCTGTAATTCATCACTTTTATAATCTTATAATACACCCATGGGCTGTATGCTGTAAGCCTGTACCGTGGCGGATGTTTTAACGTCTCTGTTCCCAAACAACCGGCTATCGGCCAGTATCTAGTAGTGCTATAGTAGCATGACATAAACAGAATTTAATGTAGTTGTAAGCTATTTACTAACACGGTGGGCAAAAGCACAGGTCACAACCTCTTATACCTCCATGGTCTGTGGTCTATTGGACATCGATTGTGGAGGTCATTGACGTGAAAAAAGTTTGAGATTGCTCTCAAAATCTGTGTTCTGGATTTTTCTAACTTCTATTTATTTCCATCGCTCACTTTATGCTCCTCTGGGAAGTGGCCAGGCAAAAAAGTTTAATAAATAAATGAGTAAGTAAATAATTATAATAGTATCCACATTTATAATACATTTATTGTTCAACACAGGCCATTTTGGTAGAGACATTAAAATGATGACAATAGAATAGAAATAATTTACCTTTACTTTTGTACGGCACTTCGTAGGCGGACGTTTTACTGGAGTCCAGGTAGTCGCTTTCAGTCCAAAATCTCGGAAGCGTAGCTCTGCTGCTGGACGCTGGTATTTCAAGGGAACGAACAATTGACTTTCACTTCCTAGCAATAGACGTTCTTTGAGAGTATACCCACTTTCTCCTTGGTAACCTGCTACCCATCTACCTAGTAGTACACCTACGTCATCAACGACCACTACACCAGTGGCCTTGGCGGAGGTCTGGGCTCTGCGAGTGCTCTTTTAGTTCAGTAATACTACATAGTATTGGGGCACTTTATAGAAATAGAAATACTGATGATTGATTTCAGATGGTAACATTTTTCCAACAATGGTTCCAAAATGAAAACACAGTTAGAGAAATGGTTGAAACAGTGAAAACAATTTGGCTACAGGTTACTGTAAGCTAAAGAAAGGAAGTAAGTAAGAACGAAAGGGAAGGAGGGGGGGAAGGAAATGAAGAAATGTAGTGGCTGCCTATTCGTTCTCTTCTTCACCACCTCCTCATCCTCTCTCGCTCCTACAAGACTCTGCTTCCTCTGATTAATGAACTCTCCAGCTCAAGGATACATTTATGTAACACCCACAGATTTATCTCATGTCTTTATGCAGCAGAGCTCTAACCCAAGCAGAGCACATTTCCTGTGTATATTGTCTTCCGCATTATAGAGTAAAGTTTTTTCCATCAGTCATTGCAAACTAGATATAATCCATAACATCCATCACATTCTGCAGTGTACAGTAGCGTTTCTTCATCATAGCCAGTTCCAGGTTGGATAAGCTAGGTCATGTCTTTATTATCATATCTCACATATTCTCCATAACATCAATCATAGGTGTTGCATGCAAATGCATTAATTTCAATTTATTAAATGCAACATCAATCATGGCTTAGTGTATGTACTTTAAGGTAATGTGTGTGTAGATGTAAAGCATTTATCATCAATCATGGAGTAGTCGGTAGATTAAAGATATCTTATCATAGAGTAACACGGGATTTAATTGAACTGTTGACGTACACAACTGGAAGTCAGACTGTCCTTGTTACATGATTTGTTTAAAGGGTAGACTCTTTCAACTAAACTCTGGCTGGATAATATTCAACGTTATAGTGATTAACATGTTTCACTAAAGCACCACAAAGAGCATTGATATAGAATATTTATTGTGATCCTAATTCATTATCAACAGATACAATTACAGATACAGTAGCTGACAGATGCCTAGCAATTGTATGATTAATGAAGGCTGTAATATCAACTTAGTGTATATCTTATTTAAAAACTGTCAAAGTTAACGTGATAATAACGCGTTAACGCAAATTTGTTTTCATGCCACTAAGTTCGTTAAAGCATTAACGCAACTTGCAATTTTTAGGTTATAAAAGGCTCAGTTTTACAGCTAGAGTGAAGATTCTAGACTTAGACTAGCCTACTAAACTTTAGGAATCCATTGGCACCAACCATGTCATACTATCTTGAAGGAGGCTAAATAACGCTCCAAACTTTCGCTAAATTTCAGCATGGAAAAACTGGCATGGCCATTTTCAAAGGGGTCCCTTGACCTCTGACCTCAAGATATGTGAATGA
The DNA here is from genome assembly GCA_916700685.1 of Adelosebastes latens. Classification (NCBI taxonomy): domain Eukaryota; kingdom Metazoa; phylum Chordata; class Actinopteri; order Perciformes; family Sebastidae; genus Adelosebastes; species Adelosebastes latens. The sequence continues at coordinate 77,864 of CAKAKR010060649.1, forward strand.
AAACGGGTTCTATGGGTATCCACAAGTCTCCCCTTTACAGACATGCCCACTTTATGATAATCACATGCAGTTTGGGGCAAGTCATAGTCAAGTTAGCACACTGACACACTGACAGCTGTTGTTGCCTGTTGGGCTTGAGTTTGCCAAGTTATGATACAAGCATATTTTTTTAAGCTAAATGCAGTACCTTTTAGGGTTTCTGGTCAATATTTGTCATTTTTTTGTGTTGTTAATTGACTTCCAATAATAAATATATACATATATTCTCATAAAGTAATCATATTTGCCCACTCCCATGTTGATTAGAGTATTAAATACCTGACAAATCTCCCTTAAAGCTGCAGTGGGTAGAATTGGAGCAGATATGTTTAAAAGAAGTTATTTTTATAAAACGGTCACTATATCCTGACAGTAGTACATGAGACAGGTGTGCCTCTGAGTCCTCCGGTGCTCCTAACGGCATCTGCAAGATTTCACAGACCGGAGGAAAACACAACCAGTCAGAGCCGAGCTGGAGTCTGCTGTCCAGCTGCCGTTCATGAGCCGGCTGTCAATCACTCGCAAACTCCGATCAAACGGTCAAACTAGGCAGCGCTGATCAAATATGAATCAATATTCTGTTACTGTAATGCTATTTCTCTCCTCAAATGTTTTCAGAAACACCTTGTAGTGTACTGTTACGCTGTAAAATGAGAATTTGAGATCCGGTAGCCATGTTGAGATCAGTTGAGGAAATACCAAGGACCAACCACACAGTCGGAGGACAGCCAATAGGAACGCTCTTTTTTAAAGCTTTTTTTTTAAAGATTTTTTAAAGCCTGAAAAAAGAGCATGAGGAGGTGCAGAAATCTAGTTTTCTCTCAGAGCACTTGAATTACAATATGCTGAAATGTTATTGTGGAATTTTTGCCCAATGATGCCAAAAACTTTCTGTCTACTGCAAATTTAAAGGTACATTTTAAAATGTGTTGTTAATCACGATCAAATATTTTAATCAATTGACAGCCCAAATCTTATTATAGTCCAATATCAGTAAAAGATATTTGGTTGTGTCATCTTAAATTTTTCAGTTTCAATGTCACTACATGTTTTAGCAAGGCATGCCATGTTTTATTATTTTCAGATGTTGGGCTATTTAGAAATGCCATCAATTTAAATGTGAGTTGTACAGTACATATTTTAGGAAAGTTTTTATGTAAAAACATAGTTCTATGCCATTCAAAATTGTTTTAGTTTTTTGTCTGTATGTCCAAAGAGAATCTCACAGTAGGGTTGGGCGATTGGACGTATATATCGGCCATTGGCGATTAGCTGAGTACATTGCCGGTCGTTTTTTTTGGCCGATTGTTTGGGCGATGTTTGCCATTTTATTTTGATAATTTAATGGTCTGCGTGCCGCGCCAACACACACACCTGCGTGAATATATCGGCAATCGCAGGTTGTTGGGCTGACGATGGCTAGTAGGAAACATTTTTACATATCGCCCAACCTTTCACCACATACCTGTACATGGATGGCTAGAAGAGCCATGTTGATGGGACATTAGGAGCCTTAGTAATGTCAAATAAATATATTGATAGTGCAACATTAAAAAAGTTCATATTATTGCACACTCCTCCTTTAAGGGATGTATAATGTCGCTATGGATTCAGTAGGTTCCGCTGTGAGCTAAAACATTTTTTTCCCCTATATTTGTCTATATTTTGGCAAATTTGCCCCATTAAAAGTATGCCGAATTAGCTATTAGCGGATCCTATTTGCAATGTACCCATGGATGTACGGACAACTACCACTGGATTAGTTTGATAATGAAGAAAACTTAAAAACGTGATGATTCTCAGGCAAGTTCTGGAGTTAGAAGGGGCGTCTTTTTTCTACGATTTCTAAGCAGATTTATGGATATGTATTCACAGTTGACATAATAATTATATCCACAAAAAGTGTAAGTCACACTGACTCTAAAAATATATCTATCATGCCTGAGTGTGAAGGAGTGTGATTTTTTAATGCAAACTATTTCACTCGGTGGCAAGAGGTTGATGCCTGCGTAGAGCTGATCAAAGGGAACATGTACTAGTAATGGCTCTGGAGCTTTTTCATAAAACAATCACAACAACAATTTAAACTATCTTTAAATGTCAAAATAATCAGGAGGCAATGCTAAATTAAAAGGTGCTACCCACGACAATTAACACAACGCAATCTTTGACACATTAACTTTGACACATTAGTTTAAAACAACCATCACTGTGAAGAATATTTTCATCCAATAACTCCTGGTCTGCATTTCCCTTCGTGTTACTCACTGGGTCCTATAGTCAGATTCTGCTGGAAGTCTGTTAGATTGCTTTACAGTCATTTACTTTGTGATTAGTGCGGTCAATCAATTAAAATATTCAATCATGATTAATCGCATGATGGTCCATAGTTAATTGCGATTAATCACCAATGAATCACATTTTTTTTATTTGTTTAAAATGCACCTTAAAAGGGAGATTTGTCAAGTATTTTATACTCTTATCAACATGGGAGTGGGCAAATATGCTGGCTTTATGCAAATATATTTATTATTGGAAATCAATTAACAACTCAAAACAATGACTTGCCCCAAACTGCATTTGATTATCATAAAGTGGGCATGTCTGTAAAGGGTAGACTCGTGGGTACCCATAGAACCCGTTTTCATTCACATATCTTGAGGTCAGAGGTCAAGGGACCCCTTTGAAAATGGCCATTCCAGTTTTCCTCGCCAAAATTTAGCGCAAGTTTGGAGCATTATTTAGCCTCCTTCGCGACAAGCTAGTATGACATGGTTGGTATCAATGGATTCTTTAGGTTTTTTTAGTTTCATATGATGCTTTACTCTAGCTTTATAACTGAGCCCGCTACAACCTAAAATTCACAAGTTGCCTTAATGCATTAAAGAAATTATTGGCATTAAATTTGCGTTAACTTTGACAGCCCTATTTATGACACAAAGCAGGAAGAGGGTGTTGTTTTTCCAGAAAAAAAAAAAGTGAAAGAAGTGAAATGGTAGGGTTTAAGTTCATTTATGAGAAACCATTTGAGAAACACTAGCACTGGTGTGAAACAGAAGCCATAAATCATGTTGATCATGGTTTCTTTGTTTCCTTTAGTTATCCTCTGGAATCAAAATGAACTTTTGACAGTGATTTATAGTCTATAACAGATAAAAGTAGGAGCTTTAATTACTAACAGATATATTTTGAAAGAAGATGCAACATTAGCTCCTTGATGTGCTGCATTTTATTCAAATTAAACCACACATGGAATATTTTACCACACAAATGTGATGTCTTGGACAGGATGTATAGGCCTACTTCTTTACTGCTCTATCTTGCAGATGAGGTCACTTTGGATTTCCATGCACTGTTCTGAGGGTACGAGCCATTATTCATGATACTGCTAGACAGACTTAACATGTGTTTTTATCTAACCTAACAGTGTTGCAGGCAGCGCAGCATCACGCCAACATACTTCCCCACACTGCACTCTGGACTGGCCTTGTCACAAAGAGTCAGAGCAGAGATGATCTATCATCCATGTCTTGATGCAGCCACTTAAAGTCCCAGGAGAGAAACCTCATACTGTATGTCTTCATATAGACAAATCTCTAACCAGGCACATCTCCCTATAACACGACTGTAGGAGAGGAGAGAGAGTGTGAGCTTCCTTCTCTGGCAGTAAACTAGGACGCGAGGTTACCCTTATTCTCTCAGGTGCACGCCATTAGAAGACAGGGCTGTCACTTTTTAAATCAGAATTCAAACTACGGTTCAAATGTTGGAAACATTTTTATTCAGTCTGTAATGATATGTTTGAATTCAAAATTCAAAGAGCACAGCACAAGCCCTGTTGCCCTGTCAGTATTCTTGTTTTCGTCAATGTAAAATGGATAGAACTATCAAGCCATGCTGACCGAATAATCAGTTCAGGAACCCTGGGAGATTAGGCCATTAAAAGACAGAGATGTGCTGTTTACAAAGCTCAACATCCCAGCAGACATTGACATAACAAAGCAGTGATGGGCATCGATCAGCAAACACTTGAAAATAGCCACTCGTAAGTTATGGTGACGCAAAAGAGACGGTAACATATTACAGAAAGCAGTTTTTAAGATACAAAATTATTATACAAAATGTCTATATACTAGGGCTGGGGCGATACACCTAGCTCCCAATACGATACTAACATGATACTTGGGTGTCCCTTTGTCATGTATTGCGATTTTGTAAAGTATTGCGATTCGATATTACGATTTATTGCGTACTTTTTTAACACCAGACCATGGGAAAAAGTTGAATCATACACTTCTTGGGACTTTTAATTTGGAAACTATCTCACATACAGTAAATGTTTTTGATTTTCAGCATGTATGTAGTCAGAGATGTCCTGAAGTCAAATATATTGATTCATTGTCAAGAATTTATTTAATTATTTTTCAATTTTTTGGTTGAAGGATACGGAACAGATATGACGTCGCGTTACTCAGACTATAACAGTAAAAGCGGTAACTTTCTTCTACCTCCGCATAGACTCAAATGAAGCAATTATATAGATTCTGGCATTAAAAAAAATATATCAAAATCGTAAAAAAAAAAAACAATCTCGATACATAGGTGAATCAATTTTTTTTCCCCACCCCTATAAGTAAAGGTGATGCAAAAGAGACAGTAATATATTACAGAAAGCACTTTTTAAGATACAAAATTATTATATAAGATGTTTATATAACAGTGGTTTTATGTAACGATTGTGATCAGATAATTTGTTGTATAATAGATTAATATTACAGAGAGTTGTGTGGCCAGAGTCATTGTTTTTTTCTATCATATCTCATTCATACCGCATAAAACATCCAAAACAATGTTTTAGATGTTATGTGCTTATTTTTATTTATTTATTTATTTATTTATTTATTTAGCTTCATTGGGACACTGGAAATCCCAGTCCATTTTCCTTCATGGTTTTCTGATTTGCACAGAAAATTAACTGTGAAATGAACATTAAAGCAGAAAAGCGAGGCATCTGTGACAAATCATCCACTTGCTGTGTCCTTGTGTCAATGTCATTACATCACGCTAAAGCGCACATGCACGCACACGACACACACACACACACACACACACACACACACACACATTTGTCATGCTGTCAGAGAGCCCACACGTGTTTACGATGTGTCCCATGCAGGAGCCGTGGGACAAACATGTCGTCCAAAGTAATTGTGGAAATGTCACATAGATGGCATGCAATTATAAAAGTGTGTGTGTGAAAATGTGTATGTAATAGGTGATCTACAGTCTCATTGGGGGAAAAAGTGAAACTGACTTGTAACACTTCATGTTGTTATGCTCTATTAGACATAACACAACAGGGGGGTGGAGAAATGAAGAATAAAGGGGAAGAAAGATGAAAGGATGAAAAATGAAAGAGAAAAATGACATGATGGAGAGGGACAGGAAGATGCCCCACTGACATCATTTCCATGTAAATTTTTCTGGAAGCCTAGTGTACATAATAAAACCTCCTTTCCTCTTGCTTTCTGATACACACACAAACAACTAATCAGCGAGGCTATTAATGAAATCAAGTGGTTGAAAAATGTAAAGAGATGGAAATAATAGACATATGAGAAGCATGGCAAAACTCAAGCTTATAAATAGAGCTGATATTAATGCATTCATTAAAAAGTAAAGGAGCTAGAAGTATAATTATTAGTAGAAAATTAAATTTAAAAAAAACCTGCAGCAGATGTGTCTCCGTCTGTCTGCATGTGTGTGTTTCTCACACACTTGACAGTTAACTCTGGGAATAACTTCCTTTCTGTCACACATAAAGTGGAAAGTTTTATTAAATTATGATAATTCATAATAAAATACTCCTTTTTTTCAGTTTCTTTTTGATGGTTTGACGGGAACTCGGAGATCCAATAAAAGCTGGTTTTATTGAAAATGTCAACTTTCATTACTAGTATTCTTGAATGAATTATTTCATGAATGGAAACTGTTTATATCAGTCTGTAGCATCAGAAATGTTGCTTGTTTTTTTCCATTTGGTTTGGTTGGACAGGAACAGTGTCTTGCAGATATTGCATCTCTTTTTTCCTGGCAGTTTATTGGGAGACAAGAAGTCAAGCTAGTGCTGCTGATGCATTCTTGAGGCTCATATCAGGCTGATAATGGTCTTTTGTGAACAATCAGATGTTGGCCAGTCAGAGTCAAACACATCTAATATAATGGCAGTTCTTCCCTGACCACAAGCTCTGCAATATGTTTTATCATTTTTTGAGAAATCATTTATTGAATTGTAGGAGACTTTACTAAAGATCTTGCTGTAAAATTGCCTCACTCTGCTTTTGCCTTTGAGAGGTTTCTGACCAACCTAAGAGAACCAGTCTTTTTCAGTTTTCCGCACCTCATCAGGAGTTAACTTGTGGCTGAAATACAAACCCTTATAACTGATGGATTGGAAAAGTACCCATAACAGGGATGCATAACAAAGCAATACTGTATATTTTTGCCAAATGAATGATTAATGTTGTTCAGAAATATTGCACTAGATTTATTGTGGGTTTTGTCAAAATCAAATCAAAATCTTTACTGTGAAATATGGACAAAAACCAAGGTAACAAGTCTAAATGTGCTTTCACTTTCAATTTGAATCCGAGTGAAAATTGATAATTTTTCATGAGGGGCGTGTACGAAGGAGAGAATTTATCTTTTTTGTCTCAAGAGCTGCCACTTCTATGCAGGGAATAAGAGTCTTCAGTCATGCCAGCGCCTAATTGAGATTGTACGCATGATGATGATCCCAATGGTAATGCTAGCATGTTGATGTTTAGCAGGTTTACTGTTTACTATCTTAGTTTAGCCTGCCAGCATGCCAACATTTACTAATTGGCACTAAACACAAAGTACAACTTAGGCTGATGGGAATGTCATTAGCTTTGCAGGTATTTAGTCATAAACCAAAGTATTGGATAATTGACCCTTTGCTAAGTCCCGCCCCTCGAACGCAGACTGGCCAATCATAGCGTAGCATTGGCCAGCTCTGACCAGTGTCCGACAACTATCCGGATGTGCTCCATAGACTCCCATGCAATCGTTTCAGATTTCTTTTATTTTCAGGCTAGTTTTGTGAATTTCAAGTTATAGTCATGGTTAAATGTTGTGTAATAGTGATACTCTTTACCCGGAGAGGTTGGAAGGAGATATACGTTTCTAAAATGTTACGTTTCTACGTAAACACTTGCTGAGCTAACATTAACCAGAGTACGTTAGTACATCATTAACTAGCGTTACCACTATGCTACTCTAGCTACTGAAGGTATGCTGAATGCTTTGCAATGATTATAACAGTGAATAAAGACCTACCCGGCTTTACAGGAACAGATTTATTTCCTTAATTTCATTGTCTTCTGTCTCGATTGCCAAGTGATGCGGTGGCTCACCTTTACACTGTGATCTGTAGGCTTCAGCTTCGATCTTTGTCTTTTGACATCCTGATATATCCTCCAAACGCATATTGTAGACCTTTCTGTCTGCTTCTTTCGGAAATCACTTTTTCATTTTTCCAAATATTCGTTATATATAGTTATTCAGGGAGTGCAGTTAGTGACCGTGTGGCTCTATGGTAGCTCTGACAACTTGAATGAGTGGCAGCAGGGGGGCGGGGCTTAGCAAAGGGTCAATCAAGACTTCATTCTCTGTGCATTAAGGACAAAAGATCAAAATTTCATGTCAATCCATCCAAAAGTTGTCGAGATATTTCGGTCTGCACCATAGACCAACATAGACCTACACTGACATCCCTAGAGCCATGCATATACTAGCATGCTAGCATGGATAAAAACCAACAAGAGTAAAAGTCTAGAGGTATGCTTGTGGCTCTATAGGTTCTACTTAGTATGTTAACATGCTCAGAATGGCAATGCTAGCATGCAAATGTTTACCATCTCAGCATGTTTGCATGCTAAGATTTTAAAATTAGCAATTAAAACACGGAGCACCATTGATGCTGATGGAAATGTCATCAGTTATGCAGGTATAAGGTCCTCCAGTAGTTGATATTTCAGTCTGGACCAAAGTGGTCAACAGACCAACTGACGAACAGACCGACACCGCCATAGCTGCTTGCATTGGTTAAAAAATGCATATTAGTCACTTTGGGTTTCTTTGCACATTCCCAAAGCTAAAGTGTGTTCTCCATGACTGAAAGCCCCAAGCCAGTTTACAAATTACTGGAGCTAAAACAATTGATGAATCAATTAAGAGAAAAGCAATCAACAATTTTGATCATTAAAACTGTAAAACTGCTAAAAGATTCAAGCTTATTAAATGTCAAGGCTACTTTCTTTGTCTTAGATGATTCAAACTGACGGAGTTTTGTACTGTCGATTGGACTAAACGTGCAAATTGAAGACGTCACTTTGGGGCGCTGGGCGTTTGAAATGCTAATTATCAAACAAGTAATTTTAGCAATTAAGTTATCAAAACTTTTAGAGTGAACAAGGCGAGAAGTTGCAACCACATCAAGTTGGCAAATGACAACCCTGGCAGGACTTCCCTCCCTCATCTCAGCCTCACACCATCTCCCTCCCTCTGCAAGTCTCTTGCCGTCTCTTTCTAACGTCTTGTTAATTTCAGAGACATGAAAGGTTCTCGGCAGAACAAAGTAACTCTTTTGTTTCCTGGCATCAAAGGTTCAAAATCTCCTTTTAAGTTGTCTGATGACCGACTTTTAAAAGCGAGAGAAAGGTGGGCTCAGCTGAAGAACAAGAGTGGAGAGTTGACACGGGGAATAGATCAGAAACAACGCTCCCTCTATACTCGCCGCCTCTTTTCCCTTTCGCTTTCCACTTCCCATCATAAAGAGTGTAATGTCAACTTTAAATTAACAGAAGAAGTTAGAGAGAAAGAGATGGAAAGGGAGACAGATGGAGGCAAAGATATACTGTAGAGGAACTGTTCATGCCAATGTCATGTACCTAAAACCTGCAGTATTATCGTGTTAGCTCTACTAAGAACCTGTCTACGATGTGGTTCTGCACAGAGCCAGTTTACTCTGGAGCTTTGCTTATAACCATCTGGAGTTTTGCTATCTTTTGATTGTGTGATATTTTTAAGAACAAATGCTTTCTTTACCTACGTAATTACCTAGTGTGTTTGCTCAGTGATGCAGTTTATAGCTAGGGATGATTATCGAGAATCGGTTCCCGTACAAACAAACATATAGAGTACACACCATTTTTGATGCACACTCAACACACACACACTGCAATTAATGTAAATAAGCCAGTCCAATTAAGAATGTTTTTCCATGTTGCCAACAAATTGGTCGGCTTTCTAATTGCAGATTGCACATTGATTACACACACGCACACATTCTCAGATAAAGACACTCCAGGTGGTAGAATTAAAAAGCTCCACTGTGGAAAGTTTCATCCTCTGGACCACATTACCCATCACACACTTCTATTCGGCAACCACGATAATGGACAGTACATTCTCTCTCTCTCTCTCTCTCTCTCTCTCTCTCTCTCTCTCTCTCTCTCTCTCTCTCAGATTAGAGTTGACTGAAATGCGATTCCCCTGGAAATCCAATCCAGCCGTCCTCATCCTATTTCCAACAAATTTCGACTGTCCATTAATGTGCACCTGTGTGGCTGACCGTGATGTGTGCATGTGTGTGTGTGTGTGTGTGTGTGTGTGTGAGAGAGAGAAATCAAGTGAGTCGGTCACCACCGTCCCTAATTCCAACCGGTTTCAGCCGAAACCTCTTGAAGCACACTCTTGTGCTTGATTGGTAAATTATTTCTGTTCCAATTTGTTTGTAAAATAATTATTGAGTTTTTCAACCACAAAAACACTATACCTGTTGTGCTGAGTAGGCCAGAGCTTTCAGGAGTTATTTGAGTGTGTAACAACAGAGAATAGGAGATGGCGAACCTCTGTGACATCAACCCGGTCTCACGGGAAAGCGTATAAATACTACGACATTACACGGACTTTCCGCGTGTCACGAGTGCACATTTTAGCGCTTTCGTGTGTCATTTGTATGCTGCTTTTTGCGTGTCATTTGTGCGCCACGCAAATGTCTGCAGTTTTAGGTGTGTTAGGTTTAGGCAAGAAAACCACTAACTTAGATTCAGGCAAGAAAACCATTTAGTTAGGGTAAGGGAGAACATCATGGTTGGTCTTAAAATAAGTAATTAAACTAAGTCAAACGCATATGGAAACAACTACGGAAAACACATCACAATCATCAACAAAAAACGTGACAATCGCCACGTGACAAACGTCACTAATGTAACTTACAAAATAAAACACCAGTCAACAACGGTCTCGAACACGATCCACCTCCCTACCCGCCCACCATAAGTGGTCTGTTTTGCTTTTTATACTACGCCACTATCTCTTACCGTAGCATTTATACGTGGATGTGTTTACATTGCAGTCTGTACAGGATACATGGCGTAGAAAAGACACGCAGAAATCAAGAAAGGCGTACTTATTGCACGCTAAACGCCTTGTGCATTATCGTGGCATTTTTATACGCCTTTTCATGCGAACGAGCTGGTAACATAGAAGGCTTTATTTAGTGATATGTGTTCTTTGGTTAAAAGGAAGTGAGAAGCAGGATTTATTATATATATGGTATATAAGATTGCATTTTCCTTGATCTCAACAACTCATAACTTCAACTTCTTTCACTAAATGCCGACCTTATACTCAAATTAGCCTTTGCGTTTAGCCGTCATGTCCTCTGTTCCGGGGAACATAGTGAGCACACAGCGCTCATATGTTATGTGATTGCTCAAATGAAAGGAAATCGAAAAGGAGAATGAAATCCAATTGAATAGATGGATAGAAAAACCTGAGAGGTTACATTAGAGGTTGCATTTAACCAAAACGGACACATAGTATGCAGGTACATGAGCGTGCTATATTTGATGGCTGGGTGATGACATAAGGATCGGGATTCTTATACGATTATGAATAAAAAAAATCAATTTTTATGATAACGGAATAACAGTGCACCTAGAGGGCACAGTGCAGCACCTGGTTGTTCAAGCATTTGGGAACATTTGGGATTTAATTACACACTAAAAAGTGCCGGGTTGAAAACAACCACACAGCTGGGTAAATATAGGACAGAAGAACATACGCTGAGTTAATCTACCTCAGCAAGATGGGTTGATTATTTAACCCAAATATTGGTTCATATTGACTAGAATGTTTGGTTAATGTTAACTCATATTTTCATGTTTCCCTACAGCAAAATCTGTAAAAATGTTATTTAAATAACTTGGATATGTAGGCCTAATCCAAAATGTATTTAAGATTTTGGTAAAGCAAATCATCAAATATTTGCAATAATAAACACATTTTTAGAAAAAAAAAAATCTACATTTTCTTTTACAAAACGTAATAATCATAGCATTTTTTTAGCATTAAATTTAAAAACCTATTCGAAACCTCAATCAGTGTTTCAGGAACTTTTAGCATGAGGCCAATTTTAGGGATTAGTTAATGGAAAAATAATGGCACAAAACAAAACAATAGAAATCATACAAAACTTTACAACAACAAAAAAAGACAGCAGCTAACCCACCCATGACAGCATAACTTAAAAAGAAAATCGATCAACATCCTCATGGCTTTTTTTTTCTACTATCAAAAAATAGATTCTCTGTTTGTATACTGCATTGGTAACACCAGGTGTGCATCAAGGTAACATCTAAAGACAGCTGATGCACTTCATTAAAGGAACATTTCGGGGGATCTATTGGCAGAAATGGAATAAAATATTCATAACTACGTTTCTATTAGTGTATAATCACCTGAAACTAAAGGTTGTTCTTTTTTTGTTTATTTTCACTTAGAATGAGCCTTTTCATATATCTACATAGGGAGCGGGTCCACTTCATGGAGTGCACCAAACACTGGCTCTAGAGAGAGCCTTTTGCCTTTTTACATTATATGAAGGCCACCGTAGTTCTCCGACACGCTTGTGAAACTGCGGTAACATGAGCCGCAGAGTGCAATACATTTATAATGCCAGCTGCCGTCTGATCCTAAAGTAGTGTTATTATGGTAAGGATGGCCTCTGAGCAAGGTGAATGGCGTTACCGCGGTTTTGCGCTCGGCGGCTCACGTTAGCGCAGTCTTGGAAAGGGAGGAGTGAGCTGAAGGGTATCAGTTGGTTGCAATCTGGAACCACACCACTGCATGCCGCCAAATCCTACACACTGGCCCTTTAAGGTTAGCTTTAAAATAAATCATATACATTTATGTCTTTCATTACAAAACAAAACTTTTAGCCACAGATAATACAGCAGCTGCGGGTTAAAGTGACCCAGCTGCTGGGTAGGCACCAGGTGGCTATATGGTGGTAGTGGAAGAGAAGAGGATGATGGTTTTATCTGCATTGTTTCAACTGAGAATGACCCAGCTTCTAACCCAGCGTCTGGGCTGCACAAAAACTACCCCAGTATCGTGGAAATAACCCAACAAAATGACCCAGCAGGCTCAGCCCAGCATTTGGGTAGATAAAATAACCCATTAACTCTCAGTGTGGACTTCATAATTTGCTTTCCAAAGACTGCCAACGATTCCCACCTCCACAATATTATTACCAAGCTTGAAGAGAGAGAAGGTGAATGATGACAAAAAAAAAGGTGGAAACCATGAAAGAAAGAAGAAAGTTGTGGAAGTCATTCCTAAGCCTTTCTGTCTCAGAGGATTCAAAATATTGCCCTTGGTTTGCCAGTGAAAGTAAACGAAAAGTATTAGAATTGCTTCTATTTTTTTTGCTTGTTAAATCCTTTTTGCTCCCAGTATAGCGGTCAATCCATTTCCATTCTCTCCTTATTTTGTCATTTCATCAAGTTTCACTCTGGTCACATTCCTTTAAAAAACAGCTGTGTACTGTAGAAATGATGTGGGGTAAATGTTTAAAGGCAATTAAGGATGTTGCCACATTGTGCAAGGGAAATTGCTGACGTGGAAAACAGAGCAAAATTAAAACATTTCTTCATCTCTGACTATCAACATCCGGCACCGAATTCACCCACATTTTGCACATTTAAACACATTTGAATTACCGCTCTCCAGTTTATTGAGGCAAGGATGCAAATGCAATCGTTCGACGACTGGTGAAGGAATAAACACAGACTGTAACACCCCCAAAATTACACAATGATGCACTTTTAAAATTCAGACAAAATAATATGTACAGACAAGCTGAAAATAAGTGACCTGTCTGTCTAATTGAAGTGATAATTCAAGGAGAGAATCTTACAGAAATGTTAAGTCTGTTTTAAATGCATTTTGAGTTATAACAAACAAACACATTACTGTCAGTTACCAGAGGATTATAGATTAAAGAATATAACCTTAAGATTGGATGAGAAGGTCGTATTCATTGGTGTGACGCATTCTTCATTCGCAATGTCTAAAACATGTTAACACTGATGTCCTTCCACACTGATGCAAGTGGAAGAAAGCTGGTGACACACACATGTTCAATGGGATCATTCTCTCTTGCACATCGACTATGACGAAGACTGTTTGACTAAAACGGCCACCTCTTCAATATTACAAAAGGATTCATCCCACTTTGAAACAGAACATTTGAAGTGCACCATTTATTTTGTGTGTGTGTGTGTGTTTCTATGTAAAGCCATGGAATCAAAGAGATTCAAAAGAATTTGATCACATGTGGTACTCTGTATGCCAACAACGTGTAAAAGAATATGTCAGTGGATCAGTGAGTTTCTTTTCACGTGTGTGTGCACACATGCAACTGTGTGTGTGTGTGAGTGTGTGTGTGTGTGTGTGTTTGTACATGATCATCTATTTTTGTGAGGGCCAATTTGAGTTTTAGACCTTCAGAGTGTGGACCTTTTTGGAAAGTGAGGACATTTCGGTCGATCCTCACTTCTTCAAAGGCCTGTTTGAGGGTTCAGAGTTGGTTCAGGTTAGAATTCGGTTGAGGTTAGAGTCAGGGTATGGTTGCGCTTAGGCATTTAGTTGTGATGGTTAAGGTTACATACATAAGGGGCTAGGGAATGCATTATGTCAATGTTTTTTGTGTCATGGTTATACTGGGCAATCATGTTCCAAACACAGGTTAGTCAGTGTCACCTAACAGAATGGTGATGTTTCTGCTTTATGCAAATATAGTTCCAAATTAAGCTATTTTGAAAATCAGTTATCTATGTAGATGGTAGGGCTGGGAGGATACGCGTATCTCCCGATTCGATACTGTCACGATACTTGGGTGCCGATTCGAAATGTATTGCGATTTTTTAAGTATTGCGACTCGATATTGTGATTTATTGCGATTTTTGTTCACTTTTTTTTACACTAGACCATGGGAAAAAGTTGAATCATACACTTCTAGGGACTTTTACTTTGGAAAACATCTAAATCAATACGGTAAAAAGTTAGATTTTCAGCATGTATGTAGTCAGAGATGTCTTGAAGTCAAGTATATCAGTCATTGTCAGACATTATTTATAAAAAAAATTCCAGCAACCGAAAAATCAAAGAATAAAGACATTTCCTAAGACGTACATGTATACTTCCGCTAACTTCACCAAGTCCGTCTATAGCTCTCCCATCAGCTCCGTTCTCTTTATACATCCATGGTCAGCTCCATCAGGAACTACATTTAGTTCCTATTGGTGCTGACCCGAATGCTTCGAATGTATTGTAATGTATAAATCCCAAAATAGCCCATGAAATAAGGAATAATCCCACAACATTATTCATTATTAATATTCAACATTAATTATTATTAGTTATTCTCAGACATATATCACTGTGTGTACAGTAGTGTGGCAGTGGCACGGTCCCGAAGCTTCGAATACCTTTGAATATCTCTCACCGAAGCTTCGAAGCCCAAAAAATGATATTCAGGACAGTCCTACTTCCTACTTCCTCTAAAAACTAGGTAAGGTAAAGTTTCTCAAAAGATGTGATGGAAACACCCTAAAAGTGTCCATGAGCGAGTCATGATCACTTTGCTCAAAGGTTGAAAGTTTGTCATTGTAATTGTACTACTACATCTTACATAAAAACTTCTGAAACATGTTTTATTAGTGTTTGTTCAGTCTGAGTTTGAGGTCAATTTATCAGCCAACAAACACAAAATGCTGCACGTCCCTTTATTCTGTTGCCGGCTTTGGATTTTTATCAGCTTATGTCCAGAGAGATAAGTGTTGTTCTAACAGCTTTATTTAAAACGTTGTAAAGTTGTGCCTTTGTGTTTTTCCAGGCAGCACGACATCAAAACACTCCAGACCAGAGGAACACAAACTAAAGCCAACGAGCAAAGAGATGAAAATGCCGCTTTATTGCCAAATGCAACTCCTTGATTTGTGCTGATTGGATTTGAGAAGCAAAGAAATAGAAATTTGGAGGTCGAGGGGGGAAAAGAGAGAAGTGGGGGGGGGAAAAGTAAAGCACAAGAAAGCTCTCACATCTTTGTAGCTGTTGGATGAAAAAGGATTTAAAAAAACAAAAGTACAGAGGCGGGAGAAGCACATGGAAAGAGTGAGAGAGAGAGAGAGAGAGAGAGAGAGGCAAGGAGGGAGAGTGGTTGAGCGATAGAAAGCTATAAAAGTCCCATTAAGCTCTCAGCCTTGATTGCTCGACAATTAAATGTCCATTTTCTTTGACTACATAGACAAGGTTGACAACTTCACTTCAGCAGTTGGTTTACTGTGTGCGTGTGTGTGTGTGTGTGTGTGTGTGTGTGTGTGTGTGTGTGTGCGTGCCCGGGTGTAAAAGCCAGCCATTAGTTGTTTAGGCTGAGTGGTGTTGCTAGACATTCACACTTACACATCAGGGAGCCAAAGTTCCAGTAGCCTGCCAAATTGATTTCAGGTCAAAATCAGTTAATTAAATAAAGACTCAAACAGCTCCAGAGTCCAAAGCCCAGTCTCTGTAATCATAGTGTGTTTAGCCAGGAAGTGTGTGAGAGAGAGAGAGTGAGAGAGAGAGCTGTTAAACAATCTTTTTGTATGACGGGGTCAGAAATAAATCACCAGGAAAGCTTTCACATAGCACTTCATTAAGTAATGTACCAGAGTCAAAATGGATGCTGTTTAGAGGAGTCTGTGTTTTCAATGTTCATGCCATATTCAAGAGTTCATGGCAGCGGTGAAGGCATCAAATCCTTTTTGTCAGTAAAAGTACAGAGTTAGTACTCAATTTTAGATTCCGACTGTGCCTGTCCTATAGTCAAACTCAGGAGACGACTGGTTGGCTGGGTATAGGGTCATCATATGTAGCACTTATGTCACAAGATTGTTCAATGGACGGGAAAGACAAAAATGGTTTGTAGAGAATATCGAATATCGGGACGATACTAACTCAAATAGCTGGATCAGATATCGGTGACATTGGGGCCGATCTATTCTATGTTTATATATACTATATACATTAGGTTTTGACCAATTTGTTGCTGCATTAAAAAAATGTACACCTGAATTGTAATTCCTGTTAATTTTGAAGATTCTTTCGCCAAGTTGTTGGAGTACTATTCGTTATTTTAATAATAAATAGCAATGCACTAAATTTAGATTTATTCATTTATTTAAGTAAGGAAAGCGATGCTTAAAGGGACTGTTTGTAACTTTTTACAGGTATAAATCTACCGGGTCAGGATCCCATGCGCTCTCGCATATGCGTGCTCGCGTGGGGCCGGAGTCTCTCCTCCTCTGCCTGCTTGCCTTCACTCACATACACCGCGCGCGTTCTCGCTGTCTCGCTCCACCTCTACTAGACGTGCATGCGCGCTCAGTCCACACTGCATAAGAGTTAGTTTAGCTCTGAGAATATCTAGTGAATGTACAGTGGACGTTTGTGCAGAAATAAATGCTGCAGCTCCTCCAGACCAACAGAGGTTTCCCGTGTCTTGTGAAGTGACGGGGCTCCGCAGCGAGTGACGTTATCGCCTCCGACCAGGTGCCGGTGTCTCCCTGCGGGCGCAGTCGGGAGGCGATAACGTTTCTCTTCCTGCTTCAGCCCCGGCACCGACCCGCTTTTCCTGCTTCAGCCCCGGAGGCTGAAGCAGGAAAAGCCAACACTAGGATCAGCATTGATTCATGGAGAGACCTTCGTCTGGTCAGCTAACATTACTGCCAAGCAGCTGAAATATAGAGTGATATTGTGGTTTTAGCTGACGTGTGTCGCCTCACTGTTTTGAGCGATGCTCGTTCATGTCTATGTAGAGCGA
>CAKAKR010060650.1:0-28203 GCA_916700685.1 Adelosebastes latens
GGAGATTTGTCAAGTATTTAATACTCTTATCAACATGGGAGTGGACAAATATGCTGCTTTATGCAAATGTATGTATATATTTATTATTGGAAATCAATTAACAACACAAAACAATGACAGATATTGTCCAGAAACCCTCACAGGTACTGCATTTAGCATAAAACAATATGCTCAAATCATAACATGCAAACTGCAGCCCAACAGGCAACAACAGCTGTCAGTGTGTCAGTGTGCTGACTTGACTATGACTTGCCCCAAACTGCATGTGATTATCATAAAGTGGGCATGTCTGTAAAGGGGAGACTCGTGGGTACCCATAGAACCCATTTACATTCACATATCTGGAGGTCAGAGGTCAAGGGACCCCTTTGAAAATGGACATGACAGTTTTTCCTCGCCAAAATTTAGCGCAAGTTCGGAGCGTTATTTAACCTCCTTCGTGACAAGCTAGTATGACATGGTTGGTACCGATGGATTCTTTAGGTTTTGTAGTTTCATATGATACCAGTATCTTCACTCTAGCTTTAAAACTGAGACAACTACAACCTAAAAATCGCAAGTTGTGTTAATGCGTTAAAGAAATTAGTGGCGTTAAAACAAATTTGCGTTTTATTATCAGGAATTATTAGGAAGAAAAAAAAAAGAATATCTGAATCCAAAAACTGAAAACTGAATATCCGAATAGTCGAATATTTGGGTCCATTCCTACTTTAAACTTGCCTGACGTTATTTCTCCACAGCTTACAGGTTGGCGAGAACATTTCCTAACATCCGGTGAGTTTGCATTTTCAAATTTCTTCAAATAACAAATTTCATGAGTTCCTGGAGAGATCCGTTCAGTCCTGGATCACACGCCAGACAGAGCTGAGGGGGTCGCCTTGAGATTCTGCGTGAATTCCAAGAAAATCGAAGCCAAACTGACAGAAATATTAGATTTACTTCATTTAAAATCTAATGCAATTTGGCGCCTGATCAGAGTTTCCATCTCGGTGGATGTAATGTGATTTGCTCCTTCGGCAAGCGGGTCTTCACAATTTGCCGTCTCTTTGCTTGGCTCAGCGGCCCGAATGTGACCTTTCACAGAAATCAATGACGAGATGTGACTTTTAGGGGGTTCTTTATCTGTGTATGTGACGCTGCATTCAATGAGAAATTACAAGAAGCTTTCGCCGCAAGAAAAATCACGGGAGAGAAATTAAAGATTTCTTTGCTTCTTTTTTTGTTTTAATCTTTTCTGGGTTGCAAAGCTTTAAAGATTTGATCTGTATTTTGTTGTGAAAATGCTGATTTCATGCTTCATGTTATGGACTTAACTTCTGTAATTAACATCAACTTAAACAGTATACATCAACAGTACAGATTCATCTTTTAACACTCAATTATCCACTCAGATTTGTGTTCTTCTACGTTTGTTCTTTCAGGTGGAAGTAGAAGAGTCTGCAGACTATATGTAGCTCTCAGTGTGTATAAATTATTAACGCACACATTTATCACATTTTGGTGTTAATAAATCATACCCGGGACGTTGGGAGCAGCGCACAGCGTTCAGATTTCTACCGACTATATCTGCTCTTCTGTACGGCAACTTTTCACATTATACCTTTGCTTGTGCAAACACAGTAAGTTGTTTCATGTTTGCACTTCAGTGTGAGGACGGCAGCTTCCTTTTTGGATTGGGGGTTGTATGATGCATATCTGAGTCAGACAGGTTTGACATGTTGGAGGTTACATACTGTAGTTCTCAGTTTACTGCAACAGTTTTATTTCCGTCTCACCTCCGCTGGCGTACTCCATCACCAGGTAGAGCGTCCTCTCCGTCTCAATCACTTCAAAAAGCTTGACTAAAGGAGGGAGAGAGAGAGAGAAGAAGAGAGAGAGAGGAAATTATAAATTAAATTACGTCTAAAGATGGAGGAGATTCAGACAGAGCTGGTAATGAATTCATGGACACAAAAAGTGTTTGCAAACAGGCACCTAGAGAGAGTAGAGGGAGGAAGTGAAGTCACGTGGATCTGGACTGTGTGTCGTGACCATGTAAGAAGCCGAGTTTAGCAGCACTCGATATTTACTGTACAGTCCAAAAGCTGCAGTGTGTTCAGCTCCGAGATATAAGAGAGAGGGATGTGTGATGAGCGGCTGAGGGCTGCGCGGCTAAATATAGACGAGGTGGGATGGAAGACAATGAGGGAGCGATGGAGAGAGTACGGGCTGGTGAGCGCTTACTATCACCCTGGTGATTATAATCACATTCCTGCAGAGGAGCTCACGGCGCGCCGGGGAAACGGACAATTAAAGTAATAATTAGCGGGGAATCCCGTCTCCTAAAAAACAAAACGAACCATGGCGGGCTTGTCTGATGTGTGTGTTTTATGACACATGCATGTGTGTGTTTATATTCTGTTCAAATAAGTTCATGAACAAGAAGAGAAAAAATACTTTTTGGAGCCTTGATCTGAGTTTTTAGAGGTGTGTCGGTCCTTACAAACATCACTAGAGCTCAAACGATTAGCTGATTTATCAATTAGTTGCTCGACAGAAAAATAATCAGCAACTATCTGGATAATCAATTAACTATTGAGGTTATTTTTAATGAAAAAGAAGCCAAATATTTGCTGATTCCAGCTTCTCGAATGAGAAGATTTGCAGCTTTCCTTTGTTGCAACTTTTACCGAGAAGCTTTTGCTGTACGTCGACCTCACCCACAGTACTTTTTAACATGAAAAGTGTCACGTTATACAAAGATAAATAGTATATTGTTATAACAAAAAATTGTTATGTTGTAATAGCATAAAAACATCTCTTGTTATTGCAATAAACTTTTCACGTTATAACGTGATTTTTTTTTCTCATGTGGCAGAAATATGCCGCCGTAACTATCGGTGCAGATGTTTAAAATACAGAATGTAGTTCCTTACTAATATTTGATTGACTATTTGCAACAGGTGTGGTTCGTCACGTGTGCTTGCATAATAGGCATTGTGGGTATTTAAGATGGTGACTATCTACTTATCAGGACGGCCCCTCAGATCCTCCGGTTCTTCTCTTTTAGTTGTTCCACAAAGCAGAACAAAAACATTCGGTGATGCTGCTTTCAGCCGCTGGAACAACCTTCCAGAGGAACTGAGAGGAGCTGAAAATATTGATATTTCTAAACGTAAACTAAAAACCCATCTATTTAATCTGGCTTTTATGTTGTGTTTTATAATTTTATGGTTTTTATTTTTAATACTTATTTTATTTATCATCATCATTATAGTGTTTATTTTACTCTATTTTATTTAATCAACATTTTTTTGCTGATCATTATTATCTTTTATTCTAATTTATTTTATTAAAATTTTATTTTTTTTAATACAATCTGCTTATTTTGTGTAGTTTCATAATTTTTATTTATTGTTATTTTTATTTCCTTGTATTTTACTTATCTTTTATTATTTTAAATACCCATCTTTTATTGCTTTCTTATTCAGTGAACTTTTATATTGGTTGTTTTGGTGTGCGTTAGTCTCTAAATCCATTTTTTTAACACTCTGCTATATAGGTACTATATAAATAAAGTTTGATTGATTGATTATCAGAAGTCTGAGGGGGAGCCTGGAGCTCGAAATGTCACACAGCAAATAAAATCCTTCTAAAGGAGCTACTTGGTGTGCAGATATCTATAGGTTTTAATTCTCCCAGCTGCAATCAGACCATGTCCATTATTTACTTTTAATTTACTGCAATTTGATGTGCTTTTTTTGTTCTCTCTTGAAAGAAAAATCATGTTATTGTTGTCCTTTTATGTCTATTTATATTAATAACCTTAATATATTATTGAAGTTGTCTCGTAGCTTAGGGAATTGTGATGTTTTTAACAACATTTTCTTACGTTTAATGTACCAAACATTTAGTGAAGAGATTGAGAAACTAATCGCCAGACTAACTGATAATGTAAATAATTGTAAAATAAAACCCTAAACACCATCATGATGTCATTTCTTATCCCGGCTGCCATCCAGTTCATGTTGAGGTTTTTGTGATCAAAGTTTGAGCTGCTCCACAGAGGGACAATAAAATGTCCCAGATGATTTGTCAAACATTATTTCAATTCTACATAAGAATGTCAACAACCTTTTTTAGGCGTAGGCCGTAGTGTTTGAGCTTTCCTCAGACTTTTGGACGGCTGCCGTATTTACACAAACTTGTTTGATTTTAAAGAACTCTCAGTGATCTCATGTGACGTCTGCGTGAACAAAAACTAAATAAAAAAAAGGAACTAAAACGCTGAAACAGCAGCGCTTATTAAGTCAAAACAAGCTGAGGAAATGCAGGCTGGCGGCACGGTGCAGGATCATGTGACTGTCCAGTAACAGAAAGGTCAAAGGTCAGAGAGCCCTGCATGTCCTTGAGTAGTCTGAAAATATGAATGATTGAGGAACTCAAACAGTCAACAATATTTTAAATGTCTGAATTTACACATGTGGAAATTCTCAACAGATAGACCACACATTTATCATATTTAATCATAATTAGGTCTTAAAGCTCATGTGAACGGATGCAGTTTGTGTTAATAAACTGTGTTTATGTGTGTGAGACCCACTCACCTATATTGGGATGATTCAAGATCTTCATTATTCTAACTTCTCTGAAGAGCTGAAAAGAAAAGAGAGGATAAGAAATGTTTATAGTTCCCTCTGTGGGTTTCAAGATTCAAGATGTTAATAACAATTCAACAGGGATATTTTTGATTTAGTGAGCTCAGGACAGCACATGCAGTAACATGGGGCGCCCCGATAGCTCACCTGAGGCCTGTATTACGAAGCGAGTTCAACATACTCAGGGTATCTTCTCGTTATCTGGCTTCACTAACCCTGACAACCGAGATCACGCTAAGCGGTCCTATGAAGGTGGTTATCAACTCGGTAAATCAACCCAGGGTTTCTCAGTCTGGCTCCGAGCGCGCTCACATGAACGGGGCGGGGTTTGCAGTTTATGACCAATCACAGACATGGACAAGTCTACAGACTTGCAGATGGACAAACAGAGCGTCACATTTTACAAAGGAAGAGCAAACTATATTAGACAAATACGAAGAAGTTAAACACTTAATCGAGACTAAAAGTAACAAGTTGAAGCTGCCAAATGCAGGAAGGACAACTGGTAAAAAAAAAAGCTCCCGATGTGTGAATGCGTAAATTAACAGACTTATTAATTTAACGGAATACTCAAAAGTCAGATAGAGTCGTTAAGATATAAATAACATTACTATATGGATGGATTACATCTCATTATATCCATAATTTCAATACAGCGTGTATGACTATTTCAACCTTCTTTCAGCTGCGTCCCCGTCTCCGGCGGTGTGAAACGGACTCAAGAGCAAGTAAAAAAATAAATATAAAAACATAATTCAAAGCAGTAAACACCCACACCATACCGAGCTGTGATAGGTCAGTAGGCGGTGCTTTTATACGAGTTGATCTCTTATCTGGAACATAACCTGCTCCGCAGCAGGTTAGCTGTTCACCATCAGTTACCATGACGATCTACCCCGGTAAGAAGTGATCCACCTTTGTAGGACGGAAAACCCTGAAGGGTTAACCCTGAAGTTACCTCGCTAACGCCAAATCCTGCTTCGTAGTACAGGCCTCTGGTAGAGTGGGCGCCCCATGTCGGGGTTTGAATCTGACCCGCTGCATGTCATCCCCTCTCTAACCCTCCCATTCATAACTCTCACTATCAAATAAAAAAGACAAAAAAAATCAGTCAGTTCCGTGTTTCTCCACCTTGCGTCTGATATTTGAGTCACATTCCTGATGATGAGGAAACAACATAATCACCAACAACAACACTGGAGATCATGAGTTGAGAAAGCCAAACACTGCTCCTTGTTCTGCGCCAACATCGACACATTCGTCAAGGAAATGTGATCATTGTGTCACCGCCGAACCAAAAGCCACAACAACAGGGTTCCCTGCAGCACGGCGTCGGCTTAAACCGGCCTGAGAGGTGGAGGAGGAAGAAGAGGGAGATCTGAATGAAGTTAAACATGCAGCGTCACATCTCCACCCCTCGGCTCTAATAACGAGACACTCAGTCGACACACGCCCTTCTCGCCATCAGCGTTCACGCTGACCAGACAAGCAGATTTGTAACGGCCAGAAGTGCTTTTTAGTCTTCCGCTGTACGAGGCACAAAAAAGAACTGAGTGCTATATTTATTATTGATCGGCTGTTAACTACACCTCGCCCTCCTCCCTTCCATAAAAATATAAAAAGACATCAATGTTTCATGAGGCGGGAGAAGCCACACTGTTGGCTTACTGACGAACAAACCGAGAGGCTCAGTGCAGCCAGAAAACAGACACTGAACTACCTTCCAGCAAACGAACAAATACTGAAGAATATATACACAATACTTCAGTTATTAGAGCTCAAAATGATGATCAAAAACATCCAACTGTTCTATTAATGATGATAAAAAACAAAAGACGATCACACAAATCTTCACATTTTTAAAGCCGTAACCATCAAATGCTCCACATTTTTACGAGATTAATTACTAAAACTCGCAGTTTTTCAATTATGTTTTGTTGTATTGTATTTTACCCAGATGATTGTTTCCACGTTTATCCTTCTGCTACCCAACTGTTCTTTTGAATACTATTTTAATCAATTAATGTATTGATTACCTTCGCCAAGGAGGTTACGTGTTCAGTCCGGTTTGTTTGTCTGTTTGTCAGCAGGATTACAGAAAAAACTACAGGTCCGATTTTCATGAAACTTGGTGGAAGGGTGTAGCACGGGCCAAGGAAGCCTCCTGAAGCCTCCTGAAGCCTCCTGAAGCCTCCTGAAGGCTCCTGAAGCCTCCTGAAGGCTGAACTGCTGGCGTTTCAGTCTGAGAGGCAACCAGATGGTGACAAACAGCGGGTGATGTTTTCACGTTCAGAGTGAGGCTGTACGCCGAGCGGCTTCGACACACACACATGGTTACTGGAGATACACATGTTGGTACTGATGTTTCACACTGACCCCTCTGCACTGTCAACCACATCTGGCTGTCCACTGTGCAGATGTTTTACATGTGTTTGCATACAAACATGTGCCATTATTTAGCCAGTTACTCTCACTCCGAGTTTTAAGGGTTATAAGATGCCAAACTACTGCGAGGACGTTTTTTTTTACTTCTATGGAAAGTCATGACGGAAACAATCATTTTGTCTTTCTGACAGTAGAAATGCATTGTTCCTGTTACAAAAGTCATCTACCAGGAATGTGCGCTTGCATATTTGCGCCAGAGCAACGCAACTGGTTGAGCCAGATCCAACTTTTCTCCCGGAGCCCCCTGTGTTGTCATCACTGCTGCATCAACAGTGTGGTTTTATTCAAATGAAAGCAGCCTCAAGAGTCCACCAAGGGTCCTTCACTTCATGTCATCCCTTCACTCTCACTTCCTGTCTCCTCTCTACAGTTCACTATCAAAATAAAAGGCAAAACATGCCCACAAAGATACTTAAAAAGCATCCAAAGCTAAATGCAAGATGTTATTATCTGTTAACTGTCAAAAGCATTCTGGGAAATGTAGTTAAATCAACAGACAAGACATAAAAAGAAAACTTATTGCATATGATGACGACAATCTTAGACACATGCTGAGGGCGGAACCTGCCAAAATAATAAATAAATAAATGACTCGATAAATAAACAAATATGTCATTAAATGTAGCAAAAATGTTAAAAATAAAATGTAGCTATTAATTAATTGATATTGCAAAATAAATAAATACATTTAAAAATGAATAAAAATAAATATATGAATAAAAGTCCAAATTTAACAGAAGAGTAAAGAGTTTTTTTCTTAATGTTACTATCAATACATATATACATAATTCCTTAATAATTCCTTATTTTATTTGATTTATGTATTTATTTTTATTACAGGGGAGGGAATAGGGACAGGTTTTACTGTAATTATTATTCATTATTACTTATTTTTTTAAACATCATTATTGGTTTTATTGTACTTGTCTACCTGGTTTAAAAAGGCCTTGTCTGCCTTGTTTTATTGTGTATTCAAAATCACTATAAATCTAAACGTAAAAAAAAAATGAATGAAGAATTTGCTTCTTTTTTTCTTATTGTTACTATCAATACATATACACATAATTCCTTACTTTATTTTATTTATTTATTCATTTGTATTATGGGGAGGGAATAGGGACAGGTTTTAATATAATTATTATTATTTATATTATTACTTATTTTTATTTACTTATTTCATATCACTGGATAATTAAATCTTTGGCTTTTTCACTGGTGATCTGACAAAATAAGAAATGTTAAGAGATTAATCTTTTATATTTAGGAGATTATTAATACTTTCCCTGATTTCAGTCTTTCTAGTTTCTAGTAATGAGGACGTCATCTGTCTCTATCCTTCTGTTTCTGTCTGGAAAGCAGCTTAAAAAAAACAAAAATAAAATAGCTGTAAAGATAAGTATCACTTAAAAATCGTATAATAGTAATTTGAACACCCAGATCCTGCAGGGAATGCCGGTTGTGGGAGGTACGGAGATAATAAATCTCAGTTCAGAGACAACTGAGGGGTTAATTATGAGGCTTTGAGGACGGAGTCGACCGGTTTGGACGCCATGTTAACAAACCGAGCCAGGACGAGTCTGGCTGCTGACGAGGAGGAGGAGGAGGAGGAGGAGGAGAAGGAGGAGGAAGAAGAGCCTGAGGTCTCCTCACTGTCATTACACTCTGCACATCATCATTATACTGAGAATACTCTCCTGAGCGCTCGCAGAGTACAGAGGAATAAATCTGAGACAGAGGAAAGAGGAACTTCTGAATAGACATGTTGAGGGTAGTTAGGTTGTCAGTCTCATATTAATACTTCTTTTTAAAAACTAATGTAAAGTTTCTGACACGGACAGCAGCCCCTTTGACACCTGGGTAGGTTTAAACAACAACAACCCGACGTGTGCATGGAAATACTTTGTCAGGTATGTTATGCAGTAAACAGAACGAGTGGAAAAACACGAGATGATTCACCGTACAACACAACCATGAGGTCGAGGACGTAAACCCGCCGGTGAGCCACTCATACCACCGCAGTGATGCAATGAAGCTCTCCCACTTACACAATGTTGTCTTGTGATCGATACCAAGCACCTTCGGGACAAATGACACACAGTTTCAGGGTGAAATCACACCTTCAGTCCAAAGCTTCCTTTATTAAGTTGCCTCGATTACAACTGATCCGAGGCTCGTAAACTTAAATCCCGCAGGCTCACCATTAGATCATTTACTGCATGTTCCTGGTTAACGTCCATCCCACCAGGTCAGAGACTCTGAGGTGAGTCACAACAAATCAGATTATAGCAACATTAGCTGAGAACGATGGATGTCTTGCAGTAATGGACTCCCCGGTGTTTATTTCAGTCAAGAGAAAAAAAAATATATCCAGCCTGCAGTTTTTTGTTCAGCTCAGCTTTCTGAAAAAGAGAGAAACTTGCTTCTCAGTGCAGTTATTATTTGTTTCCCATCTAAAGCTCGAATGTTATTGTTCCCATCTGGACAAACAGATCAACCTGAGGGAATGAACACTCTGGTTCAAATTAACTGCTCCAAGTTCAGGGCACTTTACAGAAAACTGGTCCGTCTCAAAGTCACAAATGAAGAGATATACCTCCTCGTGATCGGCCTGCAGACTTCAACAGAACAACAAACTTCAGCACCAAGTTGGGAGTTTACGAAGTTTCTCTTGCCCCGCTAATTACATCATAACCTCTCCGTTTTTGTGGACCTTCAATATGAAGCCATCATAAGTCTATTTGTTACCCCTCGTCACTGGTTGCAGGGTCTGAAATTAACTATTTTCACCGCCTGCCGCTGTAGCAGGCAAGTCTTTTTGTTGTCTGCCATTTTTGAAATATGCATTAAATGAAGTTATAACATTTTAGATCTGATGTCATTCAATGTTTGATATATTTTTCTAGGGCTGGGACGATACACCTATCTCCCGATTCGATACTATCACGATACTTGTGTGCTGATTCAATACGTATTGCGATTTTAAAGTATTGTGATTCTACTAGTATTACGTTTCGATATTACGATTTATTGCAATTTTTGTTAACTTTTTTAACAACAGACCAAGGGGAAAAAGTTGAATCATACACTTCTAGGGACTTTTACTGTGGAAAATATCTAAATTAATACAGTAAAAATATTTGATTTTCAGCGTGTATGTAGTCAGAGATGTCCTGAAGTCTAATATATCAGTCAATATCAGGAATTATTTATGAAGTTCTTTTTCCAGCAACCCAAAAACTTTAGCCGTGATGTCTAGCTCTGCTTTTCCTGTCAATGTGTGTAACCCAAATGTTTCCATCCTCTACTGGATGTGTAGTGTTTACCACGCTGGATTTAAGAGGTGAGGGTGCAGGTCGTATCCACGCTGACCCTCCAGCGTTTTCTGCTCTGTCGTATCTGCCGGTTTCTGCTCGCTACGGCCGGCTACTGTTTGTTTTGGTTGACGGATACGGAACGGATATGACGTCACTTTACTCAGACTACAACAATAAAAGCGGTAACTTCCTTCTACCTCCGCATAGACTCAAATGAAGAAAATATATTGATTCTAGTATTAAAAAATCAATTTCAACATCGTAAAAAAAAAATTGCGATACATAGGTGAATCCATTTTTTTCCACAAAAAAACATATGCATGATAAATTGCAGTGTTTGAATTACACCGAACCTCCAGGAGAGCCCTATTTGTCAGATGTGGGAGGGTACTGTACACAGTACTGTACTTTGTTATTGTCATCTATAGTGGTTATTTGCATAAAAAACACACTATTACTGTCTGTGCCGGTGTAAATCTATCATGCGACAATGTGTGTAAATGTTACCGGCAAAAAATATGTCTTGGAAATATGAGACCGGTCATGGTGAAATTGGACTTAATCTATTGATAATACAGTGGAAACCGCTTCTAGTGATCACAGTTACAGTGATCAACCGTTTATATGGATCGAAAAGCTTGGGACAGAATCATTCCTATACAAATGCTGTTAAAATAATTCACTTTTATTAATCAAGTAGTCTGCTTACAGTGTTCATTTTGGGTCTTTTCATACATGAAAACATACGGAAAAACATTTTAAAACTACGACTAACGTAAGTTGAATTTTTGACGGGAAAAAGAACGAGTGCTTACGGTGAAAGCACCTTTGGTTGTAGCCGCCCTCGTCAAGTTTGGATTGATAACGCCTGGTCACGTAATGCCCCCCCAAAGTGAAACTCTGCCGACCGGCTCCTCGGCGACAGCAGCTCATGCAAACCGACACCCTACGTTTCCCTCCAACGTTGCTACCGAGTGAGGGAGCGAGGAGCCCCGGCAAAAGGGGCGCCGTTCTGCGTGCACGCTCGCGCTGCAGAGCCGGCTAAAAGACGGCAACACCTCGCCCTCAGTGAGGGAAAAGGCAAAAGAATTAACAGCGTTATGTTGTTTCATAACGGCCTAACAAGTGATCTATTAAAAGGGCTGATCGTTTGATTAGATAATAATAAAAATAATTATTAGTTGCATCCCTAAAGCAGTCGTACTGTACAAAATCTGGAACTAGTAAAAAGATCATTTAAATCAGAATTAAATAGTAAGTAAACAAGTTTCCAGTAACAGATTTAGTATTCAATACTAAATAAATAAAAGCTCTTATTTTTAAATGAAAAAGGTAAAATTAGCTGCTCATAAATATACTTTTTTTCTGTTATATTAATCATTTTGATGACGCACTGCAGAGTTCTCTCCAGATTGACAAACGGTGCTATAATGACGTCTAAAGCTCTACAGCTACTGAATGAAAAGTAAAAGCTCAGCACAGGGAGCAGAGGTTGTTTACATTTAATCAAGACTTCCGAGTGTCACACTCCTTCCATGACCTTTGACCTGGACGACAACAAGACCGTCAGCAGGTTGAATGAGGACAGAGAGAAGAAGAAGAGGAGCAGAGTGGGAGCTGAGAGCAGTTTGCCGGGAGCCGGTAACAGATGTGAATGTCGACTCAGCTCCTCCGAACTATTAAGAACAGAGGCTGAAAATAAACATTTAGGCTTCGGAGACGATATCCCCCGCTATCAGCCTCTCGCCAATTCTCCCGGTTACATAAGAGGTCAGGTCGCCGCGGTGCCGGCTCTAAGGCAGGTTGTTACAGCAGCACCGGCTCACAGGAAGGAGGAAGAGTAGCTGAGCAAAACAAACACTACAAGATCCATAAAAAACTCATCTGAACCTGAACGCAACATTTCATACACAAACCTGAGCTCCCTGATGACGTTCAGACAACTCTTAAAATACCAAAAGAGTAAATGTTTTAAAGGACAAGGCTGCCAAGTTTTCTACATTTTTATTATTGCCAACAAATCTCATTAAATAACAAAAACCAACAATGAGTTAGTGCGTCTCTCAGGACTTCCCCGGCCTGTCTGTGGCGCTCAGCCCATCGGTTCCTACTGAACATCTTTATAAGCAGGTCACAAATATATTAAATATAATGTCATCTTTAAGGCTCAGTAAAAACAGGAGCAACTACAGCATTTGTTGGGGATTATTTACTGCAAATTAATGCACATTTGGGAATATAGTGGGTTTTTATGGCGTGGCTCATTGATGCATTTTTATAGTCATTATTAATAGTTTTAATGGATTAAAGGAGGTTAAAAGGAAATCATGACATGGATCAGATTTGTGGCTGATTATAAAGGAATAGTTCAACATTTTGAGAGATACGCTAATTTCGCTCTCTTGCTGAGAGTTAAATGAGAAGACTGATAACCACTCTCATATCTGTACGTTCAATATAAAAACCTAAAGTGCTGCAATATGTTGTGGTTTATTGGAGGTTATGTGCAGCACTATTTCTTTGTCTGGACCGCAGAGGGCCAGCCCTACAAACGCAAAAGTCTGTCACTGAGTGATGAAGTTACACGATTGTTCGGCCGAGTGTCGGAGTTTCCTCATTGGCCGTTGCTCTTTCAAAATGAAAAGGCGGAGAACAGTCATTTATCGCCCGTCCAGCGCGACACGTTCGGCTCACGAAACTTGGACCAAGCTGTTAAACTAGGCGATCTAGTTCTAAAATGAAACCAGATCCAGCAGTGGCACGGACTATTTCTCCCGTAAAATGTTTTCAAAAGTAGATTTTGGTGGATTGTTTAGACGGAATAACAGAAAGTTTACGAGCAGGCCGCCGTGTTGTTTCCTGTTTGAAACGGCGAGCAGAGAACCAGGAACCAATCAGATGCATTCCACGTCACCACTTGATCGGCCAGTTGAGCGGAGCAGCGCGTCCCCTAGCGTCCTCGCCGGACCTTTTGGACATGTACCGCTGTGTGTACAATCATATCTGTATGTTCAATATGAAGCTACAGCCGGCAGCAGTTAGTTTAGATAGAGACTGGAAACAGCTCGCCTGGCTCTGTCCAAAAGGTAACAAAATCCACCTACCTGCATCTATAAAGATCACTAATTAACATGTTATATATGGTTGGTCTACCGTGCAACAGTAAAAATGTATCTACCAATAGAGATTTGGCAATACAGTTTCCACCGTGATAGCAATTCTTGCACGATCTCGCGAATCCAGCTGCCTCCCAAGGTAACGTGATTTGGGCAGACATGGTGGAGGAGAGTGAAGTTGTAAATACAGAGCAGGAGGAGAAATCCCGACCGACCCAAGATGAGGAAGAAGATGGTTATAAGATTTGCAGACATTGCACACTGTAGTTTATTTTGTTTCGTCAGCTTTTTGAAATGAAAGACGAGCAAATCCTGCAGGAAATGTCAAGTCTTTTTTTTATTTTGGTATACTTTTATACATCACTGACTGAAGTGAGACTGGTTTGTATTAGCATCTGTTGCACCTTAAAACCTGTGACACTTGAAATTATGTTCTCAGGAACCTTAAAGCTCACATTTTGAAAGAACTTTAGCTTGACTGTTTTGAGTCTTTTGTTTTCAACTCAAGTCTTGTCTCATGTGAGATCGTTGTATTTTGTTTGTATGGAAGTTCCAAATAAAAGAAGGAAATAATAAAATTATTATATATTATTTGTTTAATATGTAAAAAACCTAAAGTGCTGCAATATGTTGTGGTTTATGGGAGGTTATGTGCCGCACTATTTCTTGTCCAGGACCAGAGACTTCCTCGAGTTCAGTCTTTCTGCTGTGCTAATCGGTTGATGCTTCGTATTTAGCATGAAGACGTGAGAGTGGTATCGATTTTCCCATCTAACTTTGCACAACAGCTAATAAGTGCATCTTCAAACTATTCCTTTAACATGAGTTGTAGATTATGGCCAGGCTCAATTATTGAGCTACGTACTCTTAAAATAAGCCACAAATCTAATCCATGTGAGGATTTCCTTCAACTCATCAACCAAAAAAAAAAGAAAGAGAAAAAAACACAGAAAGCGATCCTATAAATAGAGACATGTGACAGGAATGGGAACATTTAAAGTGTCAATCATGAAACAGTGCTAAAAAAAAAGTATATTGAGATT
This sequence comes from Adelosebastes latens, assembly GCA_916700685.1. NCBI lineage: Eukaryota > Metazoa > Chordata > Actinopteri > Perciformes > Sebastidae > Adelosebastes > Adelosebastes latens. Next base: position 14,556 of record CAKAKR010060650.1, read on the forward strand.
CTTTGTTCAAGTGTTCCAGTTCCTTAAAATAAACATTAAAAGAGATCTGAGTCCCTGGAGAGCAGCAGGAAAAATAACCTGACAAATTCCTAAAGTCTTTTTTTTCCTCGACTGTGACAAAGCAGTAACCTAAAAACAACAAGGATCGCAGACAAAAGCCTTGCGCTTTGTGTTTCCGTGAACGGCGCTGTCATGACTCAGTGTTTTTCTGTCAGCGTCGTGTCACACAGCCACAGCGCCACAGGGCCCGGGCCTCTGACACACACAAAGGCCACAAATCAATGGAGCTTTGGAAAAACTGATGGAAAACCACTAGCCGATCGCTGAGAGGGACGAGGGAGAGAAGAGCCGAGCCGACGGGTGGCGGCTGAACGTCAACACATCATCACCACCAACACCAACACCAACACCACCACCAGCAGCTGCTGCAGCAGCCACCACCGCCGCCGCCGCGCTCTGCCCCGTCCCCTCTCCTCTGTCTGATGAGCTAAAAAAGCCTCCGGAGCTGCAGAGTCGATATCGCTCTGACTTCCCCGAAACCACTTCCAGGCTGAGCCAAAATGTACAGATCAAACACAACCACACACACACACATCTCCCCAACTAATGAGCGCACACAATAAAAAACAGAAACAGGGTTACGGGCAGCTCGCTCTCAGCTCGCTGACTTCAAACTGTAAAGTGAAACTGCTTTTCACCAGCTCGCAAGAAAGAAGCATTCACTCTGGAAATTTGCATTTTAAAAGCAAAAGCCGCTTCCTGGTTTGGTCGATTTTACAAGGAAAACAAAACTGTCACTCCCAGCTGCACGACCACCACAAAAATCACATTCAGTTTCTCTTAGAGGGCCAATAAATGTTCATAAAAAAAAACCTTCACACAAAGTTTTCAGGAAAAAGACGTTCAAATGGGACAAATCTAAATCTTAAAAACCTTTTAAAAAGTGGCCAAAATAATTTAATTTACTGTTTTCTTTCCCCTGAATTGACTGAACAGAAATGATTGAACACAAACCCTAACACAGATACAATCTTCTTCTTAAAAGGGATATTTCGGGTGAGGAATTACAAAGTGGGGTTATATGATGCACTTCTCCAAAGTCAGTGTGTTACCTACAGTAGATGACGGTCGACATGCCCCCAGTTTGGAGAAACAGACAGTAGTACCATACACCTAAAACAATCAATATCAGTTTAAGTCTACGGTATATTTAGAGTATTTTCACTGTTTTACCTCGCTGTCAGACCGCCCTCTCTGACAGGGAACTGAAGCCGTTATCTATGCTCTCTTCAAAGCCACCAGACTCCATTGAAAAAAGCAACAATTTTACCTCACAGAACACGGGAGTTGCTGGTCTACCGCTGCCTCGATCGGTTAGTTTGTTAGTGTTATTGTGCAACTTTGGTGAATCTGAACTAAACCGTTAAAAAAAAACACCAAAGTCACACAATAACAGAAACAAATTAACCGTTCAAGGCAGCGGTAGACCAGCATCTCCCGTGTTCTGCGAGGTAAAATGACCTGTTTTTGTCTGGACCGCAGAGGGCCAGCCCTACAAATGCAAAAGTCTGTCACTGAGTGATGAAGTTACACGATTGTACGGCCGAGTGTCGGAGTTTCCTCAGTGGCCGTTGCTCTTTCAAAATGAATGAGAACAGTCATTTATGCAAATGAGCCCGTCCAGCGCGACGCGTCCGGCTCACGAAACTTGGACCAAGCTGTGAAACTAGGTGATCTAGTTCTAAAATGAAACCGGATCCAGCAGTGGCAGAGACTTTTTCTCCCTTAAAATGTTTTCAGAAGTAGATTTTGGTGGATTGTTTAGACGGAATAACAGAAAGTTTACGATCAGGCCGCCGCGTTGTTTCCTGTTTGAAACGGCGAGCAGAGAACCAGGAACCAATCAGATGCATTCAACATCACCGCTTGAACGGCCAGTTGAGCGGAGAAGCATGTCCCCTATAGTGTCCTCGCCAAACCTGGTGGACATGTACCGCTGGATTTAACATTATAGACATGACCACTGACTACTTGAGTAACATTTAACCACAAACGAGTCTTGTTTTCAAAAAGGAGTCTGGTTGGTTTGAGGAGAGCAAAGGTAACGGCTTCAGTTCCCTGTCGGAAACATAGACTGTATAGCTGTCTGGCGGTAAAGCGGTGAAAATACTCTAAATATAGCGTACACTTAAAATTATATTGATTTCTTTTATGTGTCTAAAATCCGTTTTGCTGCAGTACGTTGCTTTGCTCCCGTGCTGCTACTCCTGTCTGCTTCTCCAAACTCTACTGTAGGTAATACACTGACTATGGAGACGTACCTCATACAACCCCACATCAAAACACCTGAACTATCCCTTTACAGTCCAGAGTTTTCATTTAAAACCTACAGTCGATGTGGAGCTGAAGCATCCCACTAAAATAATCTGAGCTCTTAACTCTATATGGAGAACACACGCTCGGTCCCAGCATGCACTGCTTCCCGTTTACACAATTAATACTCAATCTGTCGTGCTTCATGAATTTATAAATGAATTCTGCCACAGCGTGAGAGTGTACCAGCAGAGAGAGAGAAGGGGGGTAAATTACCTTCTGAAGGCTGTTTGGGTTCAGCTGCGTCTTGTCTATTATCTTAATTGCCACCTGTGGAGAGAGAGAGAGAAAAAAAAAACACAAAATCGAAAGTGAGTTAAATAGGACGTAACGGCAGAGGAGAAGTGTGAGAAAGAGGAAGTGGGATATGAAAAATCAATCACAAAGCAAAGAGACAACCACACAGAGAAGGAAGCTGATGTTTATGTTATCGTTAAAGAGTCAATAAAACAGTTTCAACTTCCTCCTCCGGAAAAGAAATACGCTGCCAAATAATTAACAACAGAATCAGGAAGGGGATCGAGGGGAAAAAAGAGCAGCAGCGTTTCGTTAAAATGTCGTGTGCTGTGTTAAGGAGAAGCTTGCTCTTTCTGCTCATCAATTATGAACAAATCAAAAGCTCAGCAGCAGCAGCAACGTCCATTACTGCCAACAAGGTTTAGAGCGATGAATCTGTCGGTATGTGGAGCCGGTTGGGCTGGGTATCGTATGAAATGTACCTAATACTAACGCCAATACTACAGAGATCAAAACACTACCTTACTTTAAAGTTTGTTCCTATAAAATCCTTTACTTTATTTACGAAAAGAAGTTCTAAAAGGCCAAACACAAGCAGACGTGTAAGAAATATTGGCAAAATTCTGAATTAAATCAGGAACTGTCTGATCAAAGAAGAGAGTAAACAATAATACGGATCTGACAGGAAATTAAATGCCAGCTTTTAACAGTTTTCTCACTTCAAATTTTGGTCGGTACAAAACAAGTACTGAGATATGACTTGGATATCGGCCCAGCAGTGTCATTCCCCGCCAAAATCACAGAGTAGAGGAGCTGCAAACTGATAAGAAACTAAATTTTCAGTGTCAATTAACAGTTTTCGTAGTGCTAGTGTAGAGTGTAGTGGTTTAACTTAAGGTGGTCTAACTTATTTACTTAAAGCTACTACGAGGAACTTTCATTTTGTGTTGATTTTGGTGGTCCCTGTGGAGAAAAGCGGTAATGTTTCGGCGCACCAGAGTCCCTTTACAAAACCTCTTATTTTACTGCAGCAGGATCTGACAGTCTACCCTGCTCAGTCCTGGTTCTGGTTCTCCCGTACCTACCTTCCCTTCAGCGGGCCAGTGTTCATTTCGTTAACAAAAACTATTACGAAATGTGTCCGTCAACGACTTTTTTTTTCCATTTCTAAGACGAGACGATGACGAGAAGGCACCGACGCCAATAAACACTAACCGTGACGATATCAAACATGCTATATCATTGTCGAAAAAAGACGAGACTAAAATGTAGTTTAAAAACACAAAATCTTTAACAAAACTCTTTATTTTTGTCACTTTCCACCTTCTCTTCTCCTCTCTCGGTCAGTCTCTTGATCTCTTTCAAACACACACATGGCGCTGTGATGCTCAATCCGTCTCTGTCCTTCTTGTCTTACATCTCAATCCTGACAACTTTGCTACTACTGTGCGGGTAAGGTCGGGTTCGGGTGGTTGACGCATATTTTTACAGCGTGGTGCCGATGTTGCATCCCAGCGAGGCGAAGCCCTGCTCCTGGCTAGAGGAGGAGCCACCGCTGGAGCTCCGAGTCCAGGTCGAGACTCCAGGTGAAGCCGGATCTGGGTCTGGGTCTGGTCGCTGCCGGAGGAGATTTTGCGCGGAATCTGACCTGCTGGCACCGATGACCAGCATTAAGAATAACTATATAGAAATAGCCAATCTTCTCGCTGATGGTCTCGTTTGCTTATGTAGGTCATATAGAGGCATCAGGATGAAATTGAGACCGTTTCATAACCACTTAAAAGTTCCTCACAGTAACTTTAAGGTGATACTGCGTCTCTAAATTCAAGCGCAGACGTGGTCAAATGTAATGGTAATACTGGCGTAAAATATCTGCAAATCTGTTGGTGCATTCAGGCTCACAAAGCATGTGTAAAAAGCAACTCATTTATTTGCATTTGTTATAGAAATGCAGCACATATATATATATCTCACCATTTACTTAACTTAATTTCTATTTAAAGAGTGTACATTTTTATCTTTTCATCCTACTAGTGCTCTAAGGGAAAGCTTACACAGATCTCATGTGTACTTTTTAATTTGCCTACTTTCTAATACTCCAAAACTACAATAATATTCTTTATCATATTTCTAAGGTTGCTGTTGGTTTTGGACAGTTTAACCTACGTTAAGTTTCTCAGAATTTGAGTTGAACATCTTAAACGTGACTTCACTGTGTATATAAACAGCGTCGTGTGTCCGTCTCACCTCTCTGCCGGTGAGGATGTGTCGGGCCAGTTTGACCTTGGCGAAGTTGCCCTTGCCGATGGTTTTGAGCAGCCGGTAGTTGCCGACGTGGGGCTGTTGCGGCTCTTCGGAGCTGCGAGATCGGACGCCGGTGCGGGCCGAGCGCGTGCTGATCTCCTGGCGTCCATTGCTGTGAGACGTGTGCTGCGGGGAGAAGACACATTATGCTGGTTATTGAACCGTACACACTGTGAAACATCTACATGTATCAGCTGTGACTCATGTTGACCCGGTGTGATGTAACCGCTTAGACTCTGCAGGAAATAAACCGCTGATATTTATAGTTCTGCATCCAGACGAGGAAAGATTTTCTCCCACAGATGGCTGATAAACTCTGTGTTTTCCAGGCAGTTTCACCATTTCATCAACCCAATATCAGAGCAAAGCATTACATTAATATGCAGACACAATCAACACAGAACTGGAACTAACTCCTAGAGGATATCACATCTTTAAATCCAGTTTTCCTTCTTTTTTATGCTTTATTTAAAGCACTATGAGTTGCCTTTGTGTTTGAAATGTGCTATACAAATAAACTTGCCTTTCCTTGATGATTAGTCGGTTAACTGTTTAATCATTTTGTCAATAAAATATCAGAAAATAGTGAAAAGCATCCACGACAAGTTCCCAGAGTCCTCTGTGGCGTCTTTAAAATACTTGTTTTGCCAAAAAAAACAGTTTAAACATCATATAGGACCACGAAAAGCTCGACATTTTCACATTTTATCCAACCCTTTTGCATTATTTTCTTGAAAAATTACTTAAAGCTGCAGTGGGTAGAAATGGAGCAAATGATTAAAAAAACATTTTTTATATGTCATTATTTCCTTCTTTATGCATTATGCACTTTGAATTGTATTTGAAATGTGCTACACACATAAACTTGTCTTTCCTTGACAATTAATCAATTAACTGTTTAATCATTTTGTCAATTAAATATAAAAAAAACAGTGAAAAGCATCCATCACAAGTTCCCAGAGTCCTCTGTGACGTCTTTAAAATGTTTGTTTTGACAAAACAGTTAAAACATCATATTAGACCAAGAAAAGCTTAAAATCCTTGCATTTAACAGACTAAAAACAGTTAATTTTTCGCATTATTTTCTTGAAAAAATATTTAAACGATTTAATCCATTATCAGTACTGTTGTAGATGAATCTTTTGTTTTGTTTCAGCTCTAAAATAAATAATTTTATCTGCAAACTGTTGAATAAACACTGGTAACATTTATATGAACTTAAATCCTAATGAAGACAAACTGATTATCAATATAGGAACATTTTCTGCTGGTTATGGATGATTTTTTTATTAAAATCAGCTAAACATTTCCCCCCCAGAAAGCACTGAAGAGACCCGTCCAGACACTGGATCCCACATATTAATGAAAGTCACGTTCACTGACAACTAAATGGAAAAAATGTGACCAGGTTGAAGAGCAGAGATCTTTATCTCAGCTTGAGGACAGATGGTTTTTTTGTTTGTTTCAGATATTTCTGCCTCATTTTCTAGTCCTGTGATATGCTATCATAACAGAAGATTTTGCGTATTTTATTTTTCTATTTTTGTATATTTGTATTAGATTTTATTGTAGAATTATTGTGTTTTTAAATGTTGCTCCAAAGTGTATTTTTTTGTCCAATGTAAAGCGCCTTTAAGTGCATCTATGTTTGAAAGGTGATATAAAATAAACTACAAAAAAACAGGATATACAGCAGAACATGAAGCAACAAATAAAGGGTTTAAAAAAGGTCAATCCATAACAGCAGTCTGGTTCAAATACTGTTACGACACTATTGTTCTGCTTTACACCAAGAAAGTTGTTCAGCAGAGTTGGTAAACCACACAGATCTTGATGCATCTCATCTCATTACTTATGTAACGGTTATTTTCATTGTTGATTAATCTGTCGATTACATTCTCGATTAATCTATTAGTTGTTTGGTCTATAACATGTTGATCAGTGTTTCCCAAAGCCCAAGGAGACGTCCTCAAATGTCTTCTTTTGTCCACAACTCAAAGATGTTCAGTTTACTGTCATAGAGGAGTAAAGAAACCAGAAAATATTCACATTTAAGAAGCTACAATCAGAAAACCCATTTTCATTCACATATCTGGAGGTCAGAGGTCAAGGGGCCTCTTTGAAAATGGCCATGACAGTTTTTCCTCACCAAAATTTAGCGTAAGTTTGGAGCGTTATTTAACCTCCTTCATGACAACCTAGTATGACATGGTTGGTACCGATGGATTCTTTAGGTTTTCTAGTTTCATATGATGCTAGTATCTTCACTGGCTTTAGTTGCGTTAATGCGTTAAAGAAATTAGTGACGTTAAAACAAATTTGCGTTAAATTTGACAGCCTTAATTGTATTGTTTGAGTCTGTAAAAAGACGTTAAAGGAATATATTCAGAGGTAAAATGCAAACTTCACACTAAAACGTTCAGTAAACCCAATGCACTCTGGTTTACATCTTCCAACACGCAATCAAAGGTTAACCGCTCAGCGCAGGAAGAAGTCTGCTGTTGTGATTTTGTGGCTCACAGCGTCTGACAGCACCACCAATGGAGGGATTGATTTTTTTGTTGGGTGCTGTGTTCAAAAGCACCCCCGTTCTGTGTCCCAGCAGGGACAGGACGGATAGATAGATAGATAGATAAATAGATAGATACTCGGTGCGGCCTCAGTATCGACTGTCAGACTGATGCCTCATTAACAGCGGCGGTGCCCTCTGCCCATCCCCAACCTAACTGACCCCATTCACCCTGCAGACAATGAACGGGACAATGATAGAGGAGGGGAAATGAATAACAAGAGTTTAGACTTTCATGCAAACATGGCGTTTTATACAAAACCAGGTGAGCAAGAAACATTATCTCTACTTTATGTTTGGGCTCTAATCCAGTTAAAATGAGTTATAGTTGTCACATTACTAAATCTAGAAGATATTACAGCTAAAATAAGGCTTACCATAGAAAATAAAGTTACTATTTGGTATGAAAAGGTCACAATAAACCAAAATAAGGCCACTTTAAACTCTCCGCTAAGCAGCAAACACACTTTAAGTCAGTAAAGGAATATTTGAGGCCTTCTACAGTGATAGCAGGGGAGATAAAAAATAGGATAAGGTCACTGTTGAATACCACAGACACGCCACAAAAAAAGCCTTGAACGGTTTTCCCCCCTTTCCAAAATCATCTGCTTATCATAAACGGACACAGAAATAAAGTTTTTTTATCCATTTTTCCATCTAACAACTACTTCCTGTAAGAAAAAAAAAAGACAAAACGTCCCGGTTTTAATTTGCCCCTTTCCTTTTCGGTGGTTACTCACGAGGCTGCGGTGTCTCCTGGCGGCCTGCGAGCCCGTCATGTTTCAACAGGAAACACACGGATGATGATGATTCCCATAGAGATTCCCACTACACCAGATTTTCCCCAACTCAGAGCCCAGATAACCACAGAGACAAGAGACTGAGACCGGGCAGGGGGGGGGACGCACTGATCCCGGTCAAGCCTGATACAGGCAGACGCACCGAAACCAGAAGCCGGGTCAGCATCCTTTCAGATTAAAAGTCAGCTGCTTTCACAGTGTAGGGGAGTTAAGAGGTTGTCTTAATCACATACACAGTGGTGGAAAGCAACTAAATCTATCTACTCAAGTACTTTATTTAAGTACAATTAAGAGGTACTTGTACTTTACTTGAGTATTTCCATTTTCTGCTACTTTATACTTCTACTCCACCACATCTCAGAGGGAAATGTTGTATTTTTTACTCCATTAATCGATTAGTTGTTTGGTTTATAAAATGGTGAAAAGTGTCGATCAGTGTTTCCCAAAGCCCAAGATGACGTCCTCAAATGTCTTGTTTTGTCCACAACTCAAAGAAGGTGCTTCCCGGGGCCGTGGACAAAGTGTCACCGGGGCGGACTGTCCTTAGTGCGCCCCAACCGCGTCGTGCCCCCAGGGCGGGCTCGGCCCACGTAAAAGGCGCCAGGGGTCTGCAGCGATGTCGGCAACCCACCCGACCCGTCTTGAAACACGGACCAAGGAGTCTAACACACGCGCGAGTCAGAGGGTGCAAGCAAAACCCCGAGGCGCAATGAAAGTGAGGGCCGGCGCGTGTCGGCTGAGGTGGGATCCCGGCCCAGCGGGGTCGGGCGCACCACCGGTCCGTCTCGCCCGCACCGTCGGGAGGTGGAGCGTGGGTACGTGTGATAGGACCCGAAAGATGGTGAAGAAGGTCAACGTCACGCTGCCGTAAAGTAGTATCGGTGCCGTTGTATTGGAGCCGTTTTGCGAGTACGAGTACATGAGCACAATATCGAACCTGATACCCGATACCCGATACTAGTATTGGTATCGATGCATCCCTAATGGTTACCCACGAGTCTCCCCTTTACAGACATGCCCACTTTATGATCATCACATGCAGTTTGGCGGCAAGTCATAGTCAAGTCAGCACACTGACACACTGACAGCTGTTGTTGCCTGTTGGGCTGCAGTTTGCCATGTTATGATTTGAGCATAAGAAGAAGAAGAAGAAGAAGAAGAAGAAGCAAATTCTCACATTTGAGAACCTGAACCATCAAATGTTTTGGCACTTTTGTTTCAAAAATGACTTAATGATTAATCTTTTAAAATAATTGCCAATAAATTTTCCTTTGAATTAATTGTTGTTTCTTCTGTTTCGTTTATTGCTTCTGCTTGTTTCCAGTCATCTTTTTGCAGCTACTGAAATGTCCTTATTTCCCTGCAGGGATCAATAAAATGTCCCCACATCTCATCGCCCCCGGTGCTCTTGTTTGTGCAGGAGAAGTCTTATCTCCAGCTGCGATGAGTCATGAGATTCTGATGATTTCACACATAGACGTTACGTCTGGCTGCACTTACACATATCCAATAATATGGGGAGAAATAAAAAGGAATATATGATGCAACGAGATGGAGATAAGTGGAGTTATGAATTTATATAACCCACTGAATTTATGTCAAACTGAAAAAAAAACATGCTCACAAAGATTAAGTATGGATTATAGCATTGAGAGAAAGTACAAAGCAGCTATAGAAAGAGTAGATTAAGTACAATGAAGAAAAATGTGCAGCTTACAGGTAGATCAAGACAAGAAAATATGTATATACAGTGGCTCACTTTTCTCTGTTTCCTGTCAAAACAATTAATGTTCTGCAGCACTGACAGAATTAGTTGATTAACTGAGTCAATTTTGAACACCACTTAATCATGTAGGGCATTTATCAAGCTAAAATACCAACTATTTGCTGGTTTCAGCGTCTCAACTGTAAAGATTTTCTGCTTGTCTCGGTTAGTATAGGTGTAAATTAAATATCTTTAGAGTTGGACTATTGGTTGGGACAAAAAAACATCACCATGGACTCTGAAACGTGACTATTTTCTGACACCTTATAGCCTAAATAGTTAGTTAAATTTATCAACAATAACAAAATAATCAACACAATCAAATTAATCTGCAACAATTTTAACGATCATTTAATCACCAAGTCATTTACAGGGATATAATGGCAAACATTTACTGGTTGCTGCTTCTTAAATACTGTTTTCTATCATTATAAAAACAAATAACTGAGTTTGTGAAATTTGAAGACATCACTTCGGGATGTTAAGAGATTTTTAATCTCACGGTGGACACAATTTAGAGCTTAAACAATTAGTTCTTTTGACAGAAAATTAATAAAAACTAACTTCAGTACATTGATTAATTGTTGTAGTCATTTATAAAGTAAAAATAATTAACATCTTCCAGTACCAGCTTGTCAAATGTGAGGATTTTCTGTGTTTTATATAATTGTTGTTTGAATATCTTCAAGATTTTGGACATTTTGTTAGAGAGAAAAACATCAATTTAAAGGTGTCGCCTACAATTTTGGAAAACAGTAACAGACATTTTCTAAATAATAAATAAATTACTCAATAATGAATATAAAAGTTGCACTCCGAATGAAACTAATGGAAATAACATTGACAGATAATGAAAATAATTTTTAGTAGCAGCCCTGATTTGTTTTTGTTTGTTTTTTTGCCAGAAAAAGTGATGCATTTTAGCTCCTTTGGTTAATAAATCTTTATTTTACATATTTTTAAAATATGCATGCTTAAAAACCTAGAAAATAATAACAATAAATTAATTGTTTAATGATTAAAACAATGCTATGTTGCCTTTAACACAAACTGGAGATTAGTTTAATTTTGAAAATCCCGACCGGAAGCTACATTGTCGCTACCTTGACAACGCTCTTGATTCTCTTGGTCACGAGGGGGCGGGACTTATGAGGCCTAATGAGGGACTCTGAATGGTTGAAACCTTTGAGTGACAGCTGGGAGAGCCAATAGCGAGCCTGGACAGCAACTACTGTTGCCTGCCAGAAATCAGCAGGCAAAGTACTGTAGTTTAGTTGGTGGTTGGGCCTAAATATCCCTAATTACACTTTTAAACTTACCTTCAAAATATAGTTTACATGTTAATTCACATTCATACACAAATTACTTAAAATTCTTCTTAAAATCCCAATTTTCTCTAAATATTTGTCACATATATCACTGCAAATGTACCATCTTGATGTCATATGTCCTGTTTGAGTTGCCTTCTTTTCAAAAATAAATGAGATTTCTGAACTATATTTCCTGAGAATCCTAATAATATTAAACATTCTACCACTTTTTGATATTATATAAAATGCATTTTAAAATCATGTCAATTACTGGTTAATTTTATTTGTATTATATTTTATTAATATATAAATATTTATTACTATATATCATACTATTATTACTCATTACTATTATACTATGTATTACTATTTACTTTTTGATATTAAATATAATAATGCATTTTAAAATCATGTCAATTACCAGTTAATTTTATTAATATATATCTTAATATATATATATACTATTATTACTTATTATACTATATATTAAATATATATTACTATTTACTTTTTGATATTAAATATAATAATGCATTTTAAAATCATGTCAATTACCAGTTAATTTTATTAATATAGATCTTAATATATATATACTCTTATTACTTATTTACTATATATTAAATATATACATATTACTATTTACTTTTTGATGTTTAATATAATAATGCATTTTAAAATTATGTCAATTACCAGTTTATTTTATTTTGAATTTTGATATTTTATCATTATCAATATATATTGCGCTATTATTACTTATTACAATTATATATATATATCATATATATATCATATATATGATATATATATATAATATATATTATATATTATATATTTACTTTTGGATATTAAATATAATAATGCATTTTAAAATCACATCAATTTCCAGTTTGTTTTATTTTTATTATTTTTTATATTTTATTATTATTAATATATATTGTACTATTATTACAATTATATATATTACTATTTACTTTTTGGTATTAAATATAATAATGCATTTTAAAATTATGTCAATTACCAGTTTATTTTATTTGTATTATTTTTTATTTTTTATTATTAATATATATTGTACTATTATTACTATGATATATAACTATTTACTTTTTGATATAAAATATAATAATGCATTTTAAAATCACCAATATATCCAAATATAAACATTGGATAAATTTAAAAGGGCGTTTTTGACGTAGGATATGCTTGTTTATTTGCTAATTAAGTGCAAAATTCACCTCCTTTTAGAAGACATTTAATTATATTTAATGCATTTAATTAAATAAGCCTTTATACTCACACTTTCCGTCACCTTCTCGTTGACTGTAGGCAGAGGAGTTTTTGTTGACATCTTTATATTCGACCTTAATTCCACCAGTCTCCGTTTAACGTCCAAAAAATCCACCTTCAGTCCGACAGAAACACAGATTACAGCTCTGCTCTCCGGGGGGAAACGGGCTCAGCATGGATCGTGAGACTATTTTCAAAAACCAAACCGGACGTGTTTAGAGCCGAGCACCTTGAACTGTTAGGAAACGAAATTAAAAATTAAAAAAAATAAAATAAAATAACCTAATTTAGTTATTTTACACAATCAACTCAAATCAGTGTCCGTCTGTCCGTTTGTGGTGTGAGTCCGTGAAGCTAACTCAACTCAGGCTGACTGTCGCCACTTCAAAAAAAAGCAGAAATCACCTCCAGGCTTTTTATTCTTTATTCTCCCACAAACTGTGTTTAAAAAGCAGCCGTGGCGTCGAGGGTCACCAGCCGATGTTTCTCGGAGGGATTCGGGAGGTTTTGGAGGCTGAAATAGTCGCCGTCGACTCGGGTTTCTTCCATCTCCGACGGCCCAAAGTGAAGCTGCTCTGTCCGTTTTTAGGTGGGACCAAAATGGCTACTCAGCGGCTGGGCTGGATTACGCTGCCTTCACGGACCTCCTCCTCGGCTCCGACGTCAGAGCTTTATCATCAGCAGTCAAACAAACACAACTGTTATTTTCATTATCAACAGTGGTGGAAGAAGTACTCTGATATTATACTTTACAGTGATTGAAGAAGTACTCTGATATTATACTTTACAGTGGTGGAAGAAGTACTCTGATATTATACTTTACAGTGGTGGAAGAAGTACTCTGATATTATACTTTACAGTGGTGGGAGAAGTACTCTGATATTATACCTTACAGTGGTGGAAGAAGTACTCTGATATTATACTTTACAGTGGTGGAAGAAGTACTCTGATATTTTACTTTACAGTGGTGGAAGAAGTACTCTGATATTTTACTTTACAGTGGTGG
>CAKAKR010060651.1:0-25237 GCA_916700685.1 Adelosebastes latens
AAAAACAACACAATAAAACACTAAGACCAACTTAAAACCAACAGGACATTAAAATAATAAAAGCATGTAATAATATGCTATATATATATATATATATATAATAATATGTCATATAATAAGCAGTGAAATGTCATCAAGTAACAGTGTCTCACGGTGATGTACAAAGTTAAGCCAACTCAGTAGCCACACACACATCCAGACACACACTGTAAACAATTGCTGTTAATTTACAGCAGGATTTCAACAGTATTAACCTGTTATTGCTAAAATCAGTGCTTTACTGTTAATACAAAAGAAAACCTGTTAAATTACGCTCATAGGTCGTTTTTTAACTGAACTATAATGCATTCTTAAAAAACAGCACTTTACTGCTGATCAACTGTCTAAAGTATCATCAGTAACAGCTTCATGCAGTATTTTTTTAATTCTGGGACCTGATCTGCACATGTGAGGCTTGTACAATGTACATGATTGTAAAATCAGTGAATTAGCTTTATTGTTCTTCACTCACATGTTGTTCTGGTTTGCATTCTGTGCTTGTAGCCAGCTATAGACAGACATTTTTGGGAAAAGTGTCAACAAGTCTATTATAGCCTTTTTCCTAACAAGTGCCTTTAATTGTATTTAGTGTGACTATTCCTATGTCTGTAACCTGCTAAGTCTATTCATCTAGGCAAAAAATAACGTTTATTAAAATGTATGTAAAAAATAAATAGTGCATTAAAACAAATCAGTAAGATAATGTAAAAGAAAGGTGAAAAACATCTATATAATGTATCTTTAAACAGTAAATTAACTGTAAAATACTGTGAAATTAATAAAAAAAAACAGTATTTTTCATTAACAGTACAAAGCTGTACATTTCAGCGACAGTATAATAATGTTAATTTTACAGTAACATAAAGGCAACCCTGTCTGTCAGTTCTTTACTGTTATTTTACTGGGAAATTCTTAACAGTGTATATAATAATATGTCATATAATAAGCAGTGAAATGTCATCAAGTAACAGTGTCTCATGGTGAGGTATAAAGTATCCACACACATCCACACACACCTCCTCTTACTCTTACTTTCATCGTGGATGTTCTCCTCGCAGGAGAACCAGATGCCGGTGTGGAACTGTCTGAAGAGGAAGCGGTCGTCTCCGGTCTCCCAGCTGTACACCACCTTGTTCGGGTCGGTCTCGTTCACTCCGTAGTCGATACACTGGTGCGTCCGCAGCTTGCTGCACTTTGGCTTGGGTACTCTCTGCGTCCCCACGCACCAGTACGTCGTGATGAACGCGGTGATGGAGAAGAACAGGGCGAAGAAGTTCAAGCTGACCGACAGAAAGCTCCTGCACCTGCGAGAAGTCTTCATTGTCCGTGAGGAGGAGGGTGCAGCAGCGCGAGGACGACCGGAAAGTTCATGGGTGATGGATACAAGTGGAGGAGTTGCACCACGAGCCCCCGGCTAATTTCCAAACACACCTGGTGAAGTGCAGGTACAGGTCCCATGTGGCTCTCCACAGTTACCAAACATCTCCATTGATGCCGAGGATACCGACAGTATCCACACACACTGAGACATCACAGTCTCACATCTCCACACGAGGGTTTTCTCTTTTACGCCCCACGAGAGTCCAGCCTATAGGAGGTCACGTTGTCAAAGGATTTGTGGTCTCTCTCTCTCTCTGTGTGTGTGTGTGTGTGTGTGTCAATAGGATGCATCATCTCCCTCCATCTCTCACACCTTATCAACTGCAGTATGGAGGACCACCAGAGTCACCTAAATAGTAATAAAGCATTTAATTGATTAATAACTCATTGCACAATAAAAAAGGCATTAATAAATGTGTATTTGTTAATCTATGACTAAATGGACTAAATTACAAAGAATTGAATTATTTGACATTTTAATGGGCAATAAAAAGAAGAATTATGAAAAGAATTTACAAATGAAATATTAGTCCATCAATAAATACTTCAAATTCAAAAAGGGATTTACAAAAACACCATAAAACAGTCAATAAGTACATCATTACTGCAGTATGTAGGACCACCAGAGTCACTTAAATAGTAATAAAGCATTTAATTGATTAATAACTCATTGCAGTATGGAGGACCACCATTAATTGATTAATAACTCATTGCAGTATGGAGGACCACTATTAATTGATTAATAACTAATTGCAGTATGGAGGCCCACCAGAGTCACGTAAATAGTAATAAAGCATTTAATTGATTAATAACTCATTGCACAATAAAAAAAATAGGCATTAATAAATGTGTACAAATGTATTGTGTTAATCTCTGAATAAATGGACTAAATTACAAAGTATTTCATTATTTGACATTTTAATGGGCAATAAAAAGAAAAATCCTGAAAAGAAATTGACAAATGAAATATTAGTCCATTAATAAATACTTCAATTAAATTAAATTAAATTTCAATTAAAAAGGGATTTACAAAAACATCATAAAACCGATAAAAATAGATTAATGAATTCACAAATAAATAATGGAATCATTAAAGGGAAATGCCCTTTTAAATGTCTGATTAAAACCTGTATTCTTGATTCAATCTGTGAATCCAGTTATTTATTTCTCTTTTTAAACTGCAGTTTCAAATACAATTTTAAATTCCATTATGTATTCATTAATTCATTAATGTATTTTTAAATTATGTACTTATGTACGACTGTGCCTCTGTGCCCTCCGGTGTCCTCCGGTGCTCCTAATGGCATCTGCAAGATTTCACAGACTGGAGGAAAACAACCAATCAGAGCCAAGCTGGAGTCTGCCTCTCTGCGCAGCTGTCAATCACTTGCAAACTCTGATCAAACGTTCAAACCACAGGTGCAGTTTGCGTCGTTTCAGGGGGTCACTGAACCCCCTAGAAATGCATCTATGTATTTATAATAATGCAGAACAAATAATTTATTGTAATGATGAATAATATCGACCTTGTTGTCTCTTCTTATTGACAGAATAAGAAATCAACAAGGTAAGAAAATAGATTTGCGGTATTTTTATTTACTTATAGCCTAATAACACTGGACGTCCACACACCATTAAATATGAACTTCTGTTACGTCATGTAAACAAACCACATAACCATCAACTGTGCGCTCAAGATCAGGCTGGAGACGTAAAGACTTAAAAGATGGGTGAGTAGCACTTTTGCTCTCTTCTGACAGTTGGTTTTTTTTAAATAGAAAACAGGTTTTATACTGCGGTATTTACTGAAAATGACACAATACAACCTACAGTAGCCTAAATAAACTTTCAGGCGATCTCCCTCCAGCCTGCTGCCACCTTATTTAGGTTTTTGTAGTGAAATGAGGAGGTATCGTATCAGATAACTCCTCATTTCAACTTCACCAATCAGCCTTTCCTCCAAAAGGAAGTCAGCCTTATGTGACAAAGAACATTCAATTTACATGGTGTGATCTGCACATGATATACAGCAACATACTGTATAATTAGAATGTGTGTTCTCCAGCACTACATAGTGGACACAGGAAGTGGTACAAGTGTTTATGTTAGGGTTTACTCTGGGTGCTCCGATTTCTTCCCGTACACTTTAAATTAAAAAAATATATAATTTATTGCATAAATGGCTTTTAATTGACGTTTTATGGTAGTTCCTTAAGGGAGGTATCATTGTGTTACATTATGCTGTGTTCAGGCTCTGCTCAGTAAAATGAGTATTGGGCGATGGTAGATTATAACACTATAATGATGCGTTCAAATATAATCTTGTAGTTTTTGGTGAGAAAAAAAGAATATGTTTTCACAGCAATATGACAGAGGGCCACCAACGATGAGCAGGTTGACGAAGTAAAAGATAACAGTCAGATGTTACATTTGACACCTATTTTTAATTATGCAGAATGTCCAAAACGGTGCATAACACGTTTACCAGTCACCAGTCAATGGCATATGGACTTGCATTTATATAGTGCCTTTCCGACCACTCAAAGCGCTTTATACTACATGTCAGCATTCACCCATTCACACACCGATGGCACAGCCTTCGGGAGCAATTTTGGGGTTAAGTGTCTTGCTCAAGGACACTTCGACGATCGAATTGCCGAACTTTCCGATTGGTGGATGACCCGCTCTACCTCAGCCACAGCTGCTCAATAAAATAAATGAATTGCAACTGTACAACTATTTCTTGTTAATTCCTCACAGCAGTTGACGTTTTTCTATTAGTCGCTTCTCGGAGTTCTTTCCGTTTTCAGAGAAGCTGATCTGTGTTTTGTTCGGAGGGAGGTCATGGAGAGGATGATGAGCTGCTGCTGACCACACTGATGACGGCCTGTTGAGCTCCGCACAGTGTGAGAAGTAGAGATGACTCTTCTAATCTGAACTGTGCTGGAGTAGAGAGACAACGCCAATGTTGGCATTTCAAAGGCGTTTCCCATGAGCTACTTTGATTCTTCTGTGTGAGAGTGAGCTAAAAATACCAGTTGTTTGAGCCTCCGTGCAAACAGTGTTAACAACCCCGGAGTAAATGAAGCCAGATAGGCCTGACGTCTCGGTTACCTCAGCAGCATGCCTTCATGTTCAGCCCCCCCACCCCGGAGGCTAAGCCGCACTTCAACACGATTCTGAAAAACGGACAAATCAGGCCACCAAAGTGCCCCAAATACTGCTGAACAAGCTGCTGATGATACTGTGGGTTATTTCCACCTTGGCATGATCTTGTACATAAAGGTGATCAAGGGGTGATCTGTATTATCCAGGCTTATAGGCACAAAAATAACAAATGGAATTTGATGAACTGCTTTGGTAATGGTTGAAAAGTTTCCAGAGAAGACCCACTGAAATACTGTCGGGTAAGTCATCACTTCCCACTCTGTGTGAGTGAACCCTTGTGTGCGTGTACACATCTCAAAGCTTTAAAAAGTGCCCCGTGGTGTCCCGAGATCACCCAGCGGTTCTTGTCAACAGCTGCCAGGGTCTTATTGAATATCAGCAGCATATTGGAAGTCAGAATACTTGGCTACAGTCTGCCTATGACGTCCATGAGGTTTGTGATAATTTGTGGCAAAAACAAGAAGATAATCCCTGCTCTCAAGTTAACACATTTTAAGTCCTTTGCTGCAGCTTGTGGGAATGAATCTTCACACATCCAACAAAGCCTTTAGTAGGAGAATAATTCAGTTTAGCACATTTCAGAAGAGGCTGTTCTACTATGTACACTGCAGCACACATGAGGATAGATTTGATAGGAATTTCAGACTATTTGCGTGAATTTTAGATCCCCATATGCTAAGAAACACTGAAATATGCAAGTAAATAATATTTTCTGTCAGTTATAGACCTCAGTGCTGCATTATGTATGATAATGGTCATTTTATTTTGAGGTCACAATCTTGGTTCAGGCTCTCTGTCACAGTTATTGATCGGTTTAAAACTAAGCTGGAATGGATGGAGACTAAACTCTAGCTAAGAATTTGGGGTTCATTTTTGATAGTGAATTTTTTTTGGCATATTTTATTTCATTTTGTCGCTCCATATATTGCTAGATGTGCAAATAAATAAGCAACTGTATGCCTTTAAACTTAGGGGTCGGTAATGCTGAAAAACTAGCAAGAGTACACTATATTTTAAAGATGATCCAAATGAAAAAAACAGCCTAGTGTTGCCAACTCTTTTTCAATGAAAGCAGCTAGCAGCACTAGCTCCAAAAGTCGCTAAGTTGGCAACACTGACAGTCCGTCGCTTCAGGCCTCCCTCCAAAGCCACTCCCCCAAAATGATCATGATGGATGTAAACATATCATAATGAACGTATAAGGGGTGGAGGACACAAAACACAGGGGTTTCACCCAGGAGGCCGGAGTTTGCATCCCGTGTGAATCCAACAATGTGTAGTTGTCTTTGTGTTTTAGTTATTTCAACCCAAAAACACAGTGTCTTTCCCTAAACTTTATTAAGTGTTATTTTTTGCCTAAACCTTAAGAAGCTGTAGTTTCATTGCCTAAACCTAAAGAAGTTGTAGTTTTATTGCCTAAACCTAAAGAAGTTGTAGTTTTTTTGCCTAAACCTAAAGAAGTTGTAGTTGTATTGCCTAAACCTAAAGAAGTTGTAGTTTTTTTGCCTAAACCTAAAGAAGTTGTAGTTTTATTGCCTAAACCTAAAGAAGTTGTAGTTTTATTGCCTAAACCCTAAAGAAGTTGTAGTTTTGTTGCCTAAACCTAAAGAAGTTGTAGTTTTATTGCCTAAACCTAACTTTTTTTTAATTTCATATTGGGGTGACTATTAACTCATGTGGCTGTGAGCTTTCTAGGGATTTTTTTTTTTTACATGTACTCACACAATATTAAAATACATTCAGACTAAGTTTTAGCTCCTATAATCTAAATCGCTGAAAGGACTAGAACTATTCTACTTATGTCACGCATCATCTGACTACAGTATTGTGTCAATCATAGTTATATAAACATGCTATGACATATTCCATATAGAAATCTTACATAAGTTATCTGGGACGCCGGAATGGATTTCTCTGGCTGCTGGGACTAGAACTGATCCGTTAGGATTTGATAGGAGATAATAAGACAACACATTTCCTTACAGCTTTGCTTAAGCCTGGGAATCACATGGACGTGAGCATCATCAATGATCACTGAAGACCAAAAAAAAAAAAAATAGTGTGCTGAGAGAAATGGTAATGTTCTTTTGTTCCTCTGAACGTCATTGAACATGCACAGCTGCAGCCTTTGCATGCGTCAAGATGGCCGAGCGTATAGACACACATATTAAAATGAGGACATGATTTCCCTTTATGAGATCACTTCATATCCATGTACAGTACGGCAGATCAGATCTCACGCAGCTGCACCAATCTCTACTGAACAAAATGGAGCTTTTTGGCTTTTTGCAGGAGTATCCATGTCAAAAGAGATTAAGAGCCGTTGCATTGAACCTTTTTTTTTACTTGACCTTGAATACCTTTGGAGCATATGTGGCTTCAGCGGGCAACATTGTACGGCCTAAGCTCTTGATAGACACAGACTTCATTTGTATTTCAGTGGCAACTTCCGCTTAAAGCTGCTAAGAGTAGAATTTGCCTCTAAACAGATAGCCCCTAAGGATTAGTCTTCATAATCTGCCGTTCACTGATCCTCGAAATCATACTGTCTGGGTGCTCTGAAATCAGCTTACAGTGACAGTAGATGGTGCCCGAGTGGTTTTATGATTGGGATTGCGTGCCATGCGGGCTTTATGTACAGTAGCAACAAATGAGAAAAAGACAATTGTTGAGGGAGAGTGTCGCTTCCAATCTGCACCGAGGACGCGTCACATACTGTTGTAGCAAGATGCTGTGCGCCATTCTCTCATACACACACAGCTGACACGCAATCGTTCAAATCTGCAACGCCAGACGGGTCTTTCCGTCTGCTGCACATCACCAAACAGATGCCTGGTGTATGAACTGAGCATCTCCGCTGACGTCGGTGACTTCCATGTGAAAATCCAGAGGAGGAGACAAAAGTTGCTTTGTGAACGGGGACGTGCACGCTGGTTGCAAGGATAGACAACACAGACAGAATCTGTTTCCAGCCGATGGGGCTTTTATATGGATAGCATTAAGAATCCAGACAGGATATAAATCAAACAACTGTCCCTTTTATACAGTCTTACAGTATATTAAAGTCTGATTACAAAGACACTTGGGCAATCGTTTGGGTGCAAAATACCAGATGGTGATGAGACGAGATGAGAGGACTGAACTATAGAGTGCCCTTTGAAGTTAAAAATACATCTAAATGTTCGTCATTGAAAACAGAGTGCGTCTCGGTTGACATGCCGTGATTGACTTCCATTCCTCAGAACATTAATCCTCATTATTCAGAAGGGAATTTTCTTGGAAAACACTTAAAAAAAGTATAATCCATGTAGAAATTTTAACAAGTCATCAGTGTGAAGACCGATTAGCCCTGTGAACATTTCTTAGCCAGCATTAGAAGATACCGTTACAATTTATTAATGAGAAAATCCTAGGCATGTCATCTTTAGCTATAGACAAAGCGAACACATACAAGCGTCCTATTAAACAGCACCTTCGACCAAGGCTGATGCAGTAGACACATTTTTTTTGGACAAAAAAATAATTATCAGTCTAATCATTATGCATGTCAGAGGTAATATCAAATATAAAAGAGAAATAGAGGATTTGATATTGCTTACATGAGGACAGTCTGGAGTACTGGAGCCGTTTCTCATAAATACCAAGTTAATGAAAATGAGTAGAAATGTTTTCTTCATAGGAATGTGCCGTTTCCCCCCCTTTTGTTCCTTTCATTTTGTGGCATGGATATGTCACACACGTCTCCCACAATCAAGCAAGCACATACAGTAGACTCTCTGGGTTTGGCTCCTTTACAAAAACAGGGGAAATGTTAATGGATCCCTATGTCAGAACGGGAATGTCGGATCACTTTGTGGTGGAACGGAGACATCTACGTGGAGCTGGAAACGGCCAGTTTCTTCAAGTGGTCCATGAAGACCTGCAGGCTGACGTCATCAGTGAGGATCGGGGCTCCCGTCTCCTGTAGATGCATGGGAAGCAAATGAAGACAAAAATAGTGGGTGAGTCATCCCCGCACTTTGCAGACAGATGTTTTCATGACATAACTCTGATCCCATGATCACTTTAATAACGCAAACGGGTTTATCGCTAAGATTAGCTTATGCAAGGCCTTGTTCTCTTTATAATCTGATTCTCAGACTGCCGTGGATGTATTTACAGTGTTTGTAAACTCCAGGTTATGGTTCAGCTCTTCCTTAACTTGGGATATAACAGATTAATGCTATTTTCAGCTTTCAATCTCCCACACTAAGACCTGCCTTTGCTGACAGTTTGACTTTAAATTTTCTGAGTTGTCAGCACAGATTGTTTTTCACCCAGGGATACTGACAATCCTGGGCGTTTTAAAGTCTTGATTTGGACGCAAGAAGGAAATGAGAAATTTCCGAAACCTTCATCAATCGTTTTATACTGATATGTGATTATGAAAGCTCTGTAGGAGGTTGTAAATAACCTCAGCCCACTGAAGCGGCATGAGGACGAAGACAAAGGAGTGAGAAATGAATTTGATATCTTTAGACGGTCTGCTGAAAATGTTGTTGACCTCTAAAAGCAATCTATCCTCAACTATAAAAAGTGAAACTGTAAGGTGTAGCTTATAATACCGTACCTGTCCCCAGGCGTAGAGGTTGTTGTGGGTCTGTGATGGGTTGACCTTGGAGAGCAGGAAGCGAGCCTGTGAGCCTCCGTGCTCGGTGTCGACGTAGCGCGGCATGGGGAAACGCGTCTGCAGGATCTCCTGGGCGTCATCCAGTGGAGCCAGCAACAGCTGTTTGAAGTTCTCGTACTCTGCCATTTCCTGGTAGCCTGCCTTTCGCCACTGGGCTATGGTCTGGAAATAAAGAGGAAAAGAACAGCATTAAGAAATGCCTGCTGTATCACCTAATGTGTCGTTATCCTCTAGAAAGATATTAAGCAGATGAACGACAGGTGGAGATTTTTGGAACTCAAGTTCTCAAATGGAGGTTAAACCCTTAACACTTCGAGGGCCCGACAGCGGGCCCAGACGCTAGTCTGACTTTCAGAGATTGTTGTGGGCTGAGTTCTCAAGCTAAAGTGAAGATACTGGTATCATAGGAAACTAGAAAAGCTTAAGGAATCCATTGGTACCAACCATGTCTAACCACATAACTGTGTCATGCTTGCTTGCTAGCTTTTCTGGAAGCAGGCTAAATAATGCTACGAAGTTACGCTAAATTTTGGCGAGGACAAACGGCATGGCGATTTTCAAAGGGGTCCATTGACCTCTGACCTCAAGATATGTGAATGAAAATGGGTTCTATGGGTACCCACGAGTCTCCCCTTTACAGACACGCCCACTTTATGATAATCACATGCAGTGTGGGACAAAAACCATGCAATTGTTTGCATGCAGTATAAATGTGTTATATTCGCCAATACTAAAATGGTGTATTTGAATATTTCTGCATACTGGGGTCCCTAAACAGTCTTGGAATTACATAAATTGGGTATCACTGTAAAGCTGAGACTCTTGTGGATCCAATGAGCCCAACTGTATTTAATGGTAGATGATGTTAGTCCCCATAGTAGCCATTTCATTGTAGTGAGACCATTTTTTTTAAATGTGACCTCACTCTATAAAATGACCTGTGGTGACCTCTAGGATAATCACAGCCTCATGAAACTGTACAGCCACAAACTACAGACCTAGAGCATTCAGAGGATGGATGACCTACCTAAGTTTATTGACAATAAGAAGGTTTCTGAGCAGTTTCCAGAACAGAAGTGCTCACCATCTAATCACGAAAAATGCAATTCTTGCAGAAATCTCCAAATGTCAAAGGTTTTTGATACCAAATCACAGCATGGCTTTTTCTATGGTGTTCCTCAAGGTCTTGGTGTCTTAATGTGGTATTTTGGAGGGCTTATTGATCATTTTGATCAATTCTCGAGTGGTGAAAAATTGTTAAATTTTGCACCAAATCTGTGTAACAAATGGTATCAACCCAAAAATTGCTGCAACAATTTATGAGACATATGTGAGCATGGGAATGACCATCAAAAACTTATATCATCATATTCTACGCTCTTATACACTTTCACAATTTATTTTAATTGATTAATTAATTAATTTATTCATTTTTATTTCTTATTACTAACTAGACCAGCTTGACACACAGTGCTGAGCTGCATCTCAAATTAATCTTCAGGTTCCCAGCTTTCAGATGATGTACATCACTTCTATGTAGCATCTACTGCTGACTTTGTATCTACCCCTGAACATCCCCTGTCCTCCAACCCTATCCCTCTAAAAGAAAGAGGGCGGAATAGTAAGGGGTTAATCAAATGTCGTCCTGCTCTAAAGATCTAAATGAATAAAACTGTCTCACCTCTCCATGGTAGATAACCAGCTGGAAGAAAGTGTCCATCAGCAGGATTCGATCTTGCAGGATGCTGCTGCTGTCCAGGAGAACGGGCTGTGAAGAACAGACACATCCAGCACACCGTTTGGAACAACTCAAGCACCAAATCCATCAGCACTGACAGGCATTTCTTATGGAGACATTCTGAAGCTCCCAGGAAAGGCCTGATGCTCCTCTAAGGCTGATAATAATAATAATGGTGTGGAGGGTGTGAGGCTGACCTCTGGTGGTCCATGGAAAGAGTATGAGTAGAGGATGGGCTGGATCATGATCAGGGACTGGGTCAGGTCCTGCCTGACAAAGTGGTGCCTGTAATAGGACGACTCATCGGGACTGTTGTTGAACACCTGCAGGAAGGGCGACCGCCGCAGGTGGAACATAAACTGCAGGTGGAGGAGAGGAAATTAAAGTTAGCATATACAGTGGAAACCGCTTATAGTGATCACGTCTGTCCAGGTCAAATTGATCAATATAAGCGGATGACTATTAGAACTGATTTTTTGTTGTTGTGCCTCATTGAGGGTGAGGCATTTCCGTGTTTGGCCGGCTCTGCAGCGCGAGCGTGCATGCAGAAAAAGTTTCACTTTGAGGGCATTACGTGACCAGGCATTCTCAATCCAATTGACGAGGGTGCTTTCCCCGTGCGCATTCGTTTTTCATTCAGAGAAAACTACTTTCTTTTTCCCGTCACAATATCAATGTGCACGCAGCATCAGCCTCACGGTATCCAAAAGCAGAAAAAGCAAAGCAGACGGTCCGCGAGGCAAAGTATCAAGTGAGTAAAGTAACAAACAATACACAAATTTAATTAACGTTAGTCTAACGTAGTTTTAAAATATTTTTCCATATTTGTCATGTATTAAAAAGACCCAAAATGACCACTATAAGTAGGAATGCGCCAATCCGACTTTTTCAGTCCCGATACCGATAGCAATACCTGGGCTTTGGGTGTCGGCCGATACCGAGTACCGAGTACTGGTCGATACCAGTGTTTTATTAATAAGCTGTATGCCTCACTGTGTGGAAGAGACTGGGATCATGCCACATCAGGCTTGAATTAAACATTGTTTTCCTAACTTTGTAAAACAAAATGTGACCAATAAATACATAGATATAAATTGATTTAATTGTTCTTTATTATTAAAATAATAAAAAAATATTAAATAATAAATAATAAATGTATTAATAAATAATAAACCTTCAAAATTAACAGGAGTTACAGTTCAAGTGGAAACCTTGTTAATGCAGCAACACATTGGTCAAAACTTGAAGAGGAATTAAAATTACAGTATATAATGTATATATAACGATATAAACATAGAACTGAATTGAATAGATCGTACCCATTACCCGATCCAGCTATTTGAGTCAGCTTTGGCCCGATATCCGATCCGGTGTCGGTGCATCCCTAGCTATAAGCGGACTTCTTCATTACTATAAGCAAATTATTTAAACGACATTCGTATAGGAATGATTCTGTCTCAAGCTTTTTGAGATCCATATATATGGTTGATCACTGTAACTGTGATCACTATAAGCGGTTTCCACTGTAGTCCTAATGCAAATCAATTTAAATTGGGGACAGTTTTATAATTAGAACTGATTTAAGTCACATTTTAATCAGATCTATAAAGATTGGAAAATTCCATTTAGTATTTTTTTTTTATTTTACAGATTTAAAATGAGGCGTTTCCACTCGGAGGCAGGTTTACCTGTGGGTAGAGGGACAGAGACTCTGACAGTTTGAAGGATGTAGGATCGTCTTTGTTGAACTGGCCGAACTTCTGACACTGAAATCCGAGGGAGACAAAACAATGAACAAGCGTTGAACATGAACCTAACATAACATAACCTGGCACATCATACGTAAGCAATTGAAGAATGACATCATATTGCACAATCCTAACAATGCCAACTATGCATTGTTCTCATCACAAAGCGCAGGCAGGGAGGTGTGGGAGCGGCACTCACCAGGCGGATGAGCTGCCTGTCAAGCCAACGCAGGACGTCCGGTCCCTCCTCCGACTCCGCTCTGAAGACTCCCAGGCGAGCCATGAGCACCGCGGCTGCTTCCTGGTCGAACGACGACTCAATGTGCTGGATTTGGGACTGTGCATCTGCCCAGCTTCGGTGGGGACACACAGAAAGAGCAAAGAGGGAGGGAGGACAGCAGGAGAGGTGCAGGTGAGCGTGGGTGTGGTGTGAATGACGCACATGTCTCTGAAGGTGTCACCACAAATTGCAGGAATGTAAACATCTAGTGAGGCTGATATTGATTCAAGGCAGCACTTTCTTGACAGAATTCCAGGCTTCATTATATCACACACTTGTAGGTGCATAAAGTGAATATTCACTGGCCATCTTTTCTGCAAAATAACCTAGCATGTTAATATTAATGATAATAATGATGTTCCAGGTAGGGCTGTCAAAGTTAATGCGATAATAACTCATTTCTTTAGCGCAACTCGCAATTTTTAGGTTGGAGCGGGCTCAGTTTTAACTGGTATCATATGAAACTAAACAATCTAAGGTATCCATCGGTACCAACCATGTAATACGAGCTTCTTGCAAAGGAGGTTAAATAACGCTCTAAACTTACGCAAAATTTTGGCGAGGAAATGGAAACTGTCCTGGCCATTCTCAAAGGGGTCCCTTGACCTCTGACCTCAAGATATGTGAATGAAAATGGGTTCTGATGCCCACTTTATGATAATCAAATGCAGTTTGGGGGAAAGTCATAGTCAAATCAGCACAATGACACACTGACAGCTGTTGTTGCCTGTTGGGCTTGAGTTTGCCATGTTATAATTTGAGCATATTTTTTTATGCTAAATGCAGTACCTGTGAGGGTTTCTGGACAATATGTGTCATTGTTTTGTGTTGTTAATTGATTTCCAATAATAAATAAATACATACATTTGCATAAAGAAAGCATATTTGTCCACTCCCATGTTGATAAGTATTAAAGAGTATTAAATACTTGAAAAATCTCCCTTTAAGGTACATTTGGAACAGATTAAAATGTGCAATTAATTTGCGATTAATCGTGATTAACTATGGACAATCATGCGATTAATC
Source organism: Adelosebastes latens (assembly GCA_916700685.1). Classification (NCBI taxonomy): domain Eukaryota; kingdom Metazoa; phylum Chordata; class Actinopteri; order Perciformes; family Sebastidae; genus Adelosebastes; species Adelosebastes latens. Next base: position 14,049 of record CAKAKR010060651.1, read on the forward strand.
CCGATTAAATATTTTAAGCGATTGACAGCCCTAGTTCCAGGTTGACATGGAGTAAACTACAGTTTTATGGTGTCTTACTTCCTGGCGATGGTAGTGACCCGTATCCTCCTCTGTGTGCTGGAGTGCTGGTACTGGGTTACAAACTGGATTGCCCCTCGGCCACCCTGGGGGACTGGTGCATTGTGCTACACACACACACACACACACACACAAAACAGTAGAGACAGTATTGTCAATCACTACTCTCTTTGCATGAGCCTAACAAATGGCCTTCTACTACAAGAAAAACAACACAAAAAGCCATTGTTTCACTAAACAAAGCCTTCATCACATCACAGTTATTCACTTGTTTGATGTGACTGCACTTTCATCAGCCTACAGTAATCCAATCAGAGCTCACAAGCTAAGGTTCAAGGAAAGTGTTTTTTTTAAGTTTTACCTGATTGACCACTTCAAAATAAAGGCCCAAAGTGGTGGAGGGGTTGAGGCCGCATATTTTCCACTGGCTCGTGCCACCGGTACCCATCTCCTACACAACACAGAGAACATATTGTGATGAACGCCAGCTCTCGGATTACGGTTCAATTGTGGGAAGGAAAGAATCTGAATCTGGGGTGGCGACTCACGTTCTCCGAAACACAGGGACCCTTGGAGTTGAGTGAAACACACGGCCCGATGGTCCCGCAAACCTTCACTTCCCTTGATGTCTATATAGACAGAAAGACACACAACATAAGCATGCAGGTATAGATCTATTCTGTGCTCTGAAAAGAAAAATCACAATTGACACAAGCCTCTTATTCTAGCAAAAGCACAGCAAACAATGACATTCGCTATGACTAAATGGCTTCTTCACCTTGACCTCCAGGACGCCTCCAAAGGCCATGCGGAAGTCTGCATTGTAGTCTTTGCTGAAGACTCTCTGGAAGGTCTGCTTGAACAGGGAAGTGTTGAAGGAGTCTCCCATCACAATGTGCCCCCTGATAATAAATTAAAACAGATCGGTTAGAATCAAAAGTATCCCTAAAAGGGGTATTTATCTGTAAAGAATCATACATCCTTAATAGTTAGGCTAATATAATCCCACACCCAAACAGTAAGTGCTGACATACCCGGTGAGATTAGATAAGCATTTCATCTCCAGCAGTCCCGTCTGGTCTAGGGCACAGGCGTAGATATCGATACAGTGGCCATTTACTGATGAGCGGTTGGCCATGGCTTCGTAGTACTGTGTGATATAAAAAAACAAAACAAAAAAAAACAGACAAAAGACATGAAACGACAACTTAATTTCTATGAGCATACTCCTAGTACGTTGTGTTCTAAATAGGGCTGTTAATCGATTAAAATATTTAATGGCAAATTAATCGCATAGTTTTTATCTGTTCAAAATGTACCTTAGAGGGAGATTTGTCAAGTATTTAATACTCTTATCAACATGGGAGTGGGAAAATAGGCTTGCTTTATGCAAATGTATGTATATATTTTGTTATTGGAAACAATTAACACAAAACAATGACAAATATTGTCCAGAAACCCTCACAGGTACTGCATTTAGCATACAAAATATGCTCAAATCATAACATGGCAAACTCAAGCCCAACAGACAACAACAGCTGTCAGTGTGTCAGTGTGCTGACTTGACTATGACTTGCCCCAAACTGCATGTGATTAAAGTGGGCATATCTGTAAAGGGGAGACTCGTGGGTACCCATAGAACCCATTTTCATTCACATATCTTTGAAAAATGGCCAGGCCAATTTTTTCCCCGACAAAATTAAGCATAGGTTTGGAAAGTTATTTAGCCTTCTTTGCAAGTATGACATGGTACCGATGGATTCCTTAGGTTTTTCTAGTTTAATATGATGCCAGTATCTTCACTTTAGCTTTTAAACTGAACCTGCTACAACCTCCAAACGATTGGCGGCCTGTCGGATATTTAAGAGGTTAATTAAAAATTGCGTTAATGCGTTATAGGAATTAGTGGTGTTAAAACAAATTTGCATTAACGCGTTATTATCGCGTTAACTTTGACAACCCTAATACTAAATGTATTTGACTTTATTGCTTATTTGGGGGAAAAGTCAGTTATAACAACAAAAGAAAATGAGTAAAAAAAAAAAAGAAGGATTTCACTCAAATACAAGTACTGCTGCAAATACCAAGATTTTGCAGAGGCTTCATGCACTTTCTCACCTTGGTGGCTTTCTTCAAATGGCGAGCGTTGTCTTTCTGGATGTCATGCCAGGAGCGGATGGGGATTTTCAGCTCGTCTCCCACCACCATGCCTGGGCCCTGGGTGGGGGGCCCTCCGATGAACAGCATCACACGGGCCCCTGTGTTTGGGTATGTACCCTGAAGATAAAAGAGAGGGGGGGAATTGGGTTTCAGCTAAGTGCAAGTATCATTGTACACCACCCCCGCTCAAGTTACAACACCACAAGCTTGTTATTTAAATGCATCACGTAGTAGTTATGACAGACTTCTGCCAATCTTTGGACTGTGAATGTGGAAAATGAGCACTAATGGAATTGTGACCTACTTCTCAAACTTGCCATTTAAAGAGGAGTGTTAGGGGAAAATAAAGAATGCCTTATTAAAAGAATTAGGATCAGCTGTGCAAATACATTGTCAGTAATCCATAATATAACCTAGAAAGTTAAGCATGGGTAGGTAGGTTTCACATCAGCAAATAAAACATAATTATATAATAATTCCTAATTACTTTATTGAGTCACTTGAAATAAATTTCCATTCCAACAATGCTGTTTTTCACATTACATGACAAAGGCAGAAATCCAGGTTAAACCTGCAGTAGGCAGAAATGTTTGGCATCATTGGGCGAAAATCCCATAATAACCTTTCAGCATCTTGTAATTCAAGTGTTCTGAGAGAAAACTAGACTGCTGCGCCTCATCATGGCTCTAAAGGCTTTAAAAAATCTAGCCTGTGACGGGAGACTTTGGCCATTCACAAGTCATTACAGAGAGAGAGAGTGTTCCTATTGGCTGTTCATTCAACGGAGGCTGTGAAATCTTGCAGATACCGTTAGGAGCACCGGAGGACACAGAGGCACATGATTTTTTTTTTCAGATTACCTGTCTCATGCACTACTGTTTTATAAAAATAACTTTTTTTTAAATCACATTTGCTCCAATCTTGCCTACTGCTGCCTTAACTGAATGTATGTATAATGACAATACAACAAGTCTGATTGAGAGCTTTTAGGGAATCAGTTTCAGCAGAGGGCAGACCTCACAGCCAAAACTTACAACAGAGTCCATAGTCCATGAGTCAGAGACACGGAGACTTTTAATGATGACGAATTCTACGTAAACAGTGATTAATTTATATAGGGACAAAGTGTACTCATTCACAGAGAACAATCAAATCAATAAGCCAACAAATGGTGGATGCTAACCACGTTTCGCAGTTCTGCTTTATATGCAAAAAAGACTCATTCCTCAAGTCAAACGCCTCTTGACAAATCAGTGAATCTGGAGTCACTGAAAGAGAGAAATTTATTCTAATCATCTCCTATCTGCTGATGGGGGAGTACAGCGGGGGAGTGATCTGTTGCATCACTTATATAACCACGCAGATTAGCGTTAGGAGAAGAGCGGATAATGATAGTGGAGGGGAAAAGACAGAAAGCAAACAAGGAACTAGCCTTTGAACTGACAAAGCACATGTACTGTTCCCGCAGAAGATAGTCATCAGGCAGTGTGTGCGTTTCTGAACAGTTACATGTGGCACAGTCGTCTTGGAGAGGCTAAAGTTCAGGTTACTGAGGATTGGAAGCGCCTCAATAAATGAAAATGCCAATTAATTTGTATCCAGAGCATAAGTATACACCCAGGTGTGGTTTCAATTTAACCACACACGTAAGGTACAGCCTACTCATAGACCGGCATCATTTGTATCCACTTAATGTGCAATATTATTTGTGTTTCTGTGTGTACTGTACCTCCAGCAGACCGACGGCAACAGACAGTGCAACACCAGTGGAGCGGAGGGGACGTTTGCCCTGAGTGACAGGCCACGGGTCTCTCTGAAGCTCACCGAGCAAGTCAGTCAGGTTCATATCGACTCTGTGCACAGGCTGAAGGAACCTGAATATGAACACAAACACACCTTAGACAAGCATATTTTTGGAAACAGCTACCATTAACTGGCAAAGACAAGAGGGAAATGTTAATGCTCCTCCATACCTGCAAGAGGCTGCGGCATCCTGAGGTGCCTGTGGGCGACCTTGTTGTCCTGATGCCGCTGGCTTCATTAAACCCAGCATCTCCTGAAACACACCAAAACCAACAACAATTATTACGGTTTCCTATGTGCGCACATTAGTCCCCTCATTTGTCTCATTTCTCAGTTTTCCCCGTGCCTTTGCCCCCCAACCCACCTGGATCTGTTTGGAGGTGAGGTCCTTGGTGCCCCTGAACACGTAGCTCTTGGCGATCCCCTCACAGCTGAGCTCGTGAACCTGAACCATGCGTCCGAACGTGATGAGGCCCACCAGGGCGTTGGGTGGCAGCAGGCTGAGGGACATCTGCAGAGACTCCTTGAGAGCCTGGAGGTCCTCTTCTTCCAAACACGTGTCCACCACATATAGGAAGATCAGAGGGGCCGGGGTTCCGCGCTGTAAAGAGGTGGGAGAGGAACGTTACACTCTGGTGAAGTCAAAAGTTTTGTTTCCACATAAGTTATTACACACACACTAAGGAGCTGGCACTGTTGATTTATATCTTTATTTGTTTCTTTTTCTTGTCTGCAAACTGAAAAATGCTTTGCCACAAAGAAACGAAGAAGAAGAGGCTGAATTAAAGTGTGTTTGGTTTGTTGAACATGTGTTTCTAAAAGACTTACACTAGCAGAGACACTCTCATATTACTTTTGAAAACCATATGCATTATTCATGAAGCCACACATGTTAGCAATAATAGTAGTCAGGCACTCATTGGCTGTAAAGCCGAGGGTGTTGCTGTCTAATTTCAATAACAAACATTTCTTATAGCCTACTGTATGAGTTAACATATCAAAACACTACATGATTAGCTCAGATCTCTTTCACACGGTGAGTCTGTGGAACAGGTTGCTGGGTTTACCAACCGACAGGGTGGCTAGTGAGATATTTAACTGGGACTTGTCTGTTGGAGGTGAATGGGGACTTGAATAACATTATTTTCAAAAAGCAAATGTGGAGGTGGAGGAGTTTAAATACCAAGTCCAGGCTGAATGCATACAATCATGGGCAGAATAAACCTGGCAAAAGCCAAAATTGAGAACTTACTGTTTATTTAAGAAAGATTACTAATGTGAAAAATATGTTAAATATAATTTGCCTAAAAGTCAGAAGTCACTTTATGTACAGTTAAGATGTGGGATATTACCACTACATATTGAAACAGGAAGATACAGAGGTGTAATAGAAGACGAAAGACTGTGTAAATGTTGTGAACTAAATGAGGTGGAGAACGAAATTTCATTTTTTTTTGTCCGTTATATCATGACTTACGACAATATTATTTAAAAAAGTTCACGTTCCTGGTTTAGATTTGATAGGTACGGAGACTGGAGCCTCAATTGAATATCTTTTGATAATGTTTTTGTATTTTCTGAATATCTTTCTAAAGCATGGGATAGGAGGAGAAAACATATGATAGATAAATTCCTCAAACTCTTATGCCTTTTTGTCACGATTGGGTTTGTGTATGTGTCTTGTGCTTAGGGGGCTGTGTTTGTATATTTGTGACTGTTTATTTGTTGTATTTCCATTGTGGGATCTATCCTGGAGCCTTATTTATGGTAGATTTACTATTATGTCTGGATGGTGTTTGTTTATATGTATGTTTGGATGATGCTGGTGAATTGTCCCGTTAGATGATGGCGGGCGAACATACCGGAATGTTTGATTTGTTGTTAGTTAATGTGTCTGACTAATCCCATGAGGGATGGGTTATGTAAATGACCAGACACAAAAATAAATTTTCATTCGTTCGTTCACTAATGAAACCTAATTAGTGTTGATCCCAATAGCTAAGTAGACCTTGTTTTTTTTTTATAAACTTTGAACCGTGGGAAATGATCCCCAAACCCATAACAACACTGCTCACATGTGTCAGAGTTGCACAATGACACTGAACACATTGATCATGAGACCCACAACTGAAAAAATGAATAAGAACTCTCAACATAGAGAAGCTGTTGTCAGAATTTGTTAATATTCACCTTTGTCGAGTACACCTAGAGTACATACAATCTCCATGCAAAGGGCTGAGGTCAGAGTGCAGACGTGTGTGGTATTTACCTGTACTATGTACTCGATGGTAGAAAACTGCGGCATGAGTTCAGCTGGTTGGTTCACGTCTGATATGCCTGCATAAGAGGGAGGGAACTGCAGAGACAGAGAGAACCAGATTAACCACTTTAATAAATGAATGCAGCTAATCCACATTAAGTTATGTAAAACAGCATGACTTGAGTCATGAGTCATGAGTTATGGCAACCATTAATATCAATCTAAAGTATGCTGTGAAGTGTGAACGTTAGTACTTACTGGGTTTCTCTGAAAGCAGAAGTTACACGCCCATATTTTTGCTCTGAAGTCAACTTGACTGCAAAAGAGGGAACAAAACTATTTAGGGTTTGCATCCGAGTGACAGGACTACTGTGTAACTGTGACTGATAATGGGCCATTTGCAGCTCTTATGTACCACACATAGTATTCACTAAAAACTATTCAAACACATCACCAAATTCCCTACTACCTGTTTTCTTTTACTCAAGGAATACTACAATGAAGAAATGTCAATGAAATAGTTGGCACTAGACACTTGCACAGCTGGTTAAACAAAATCCTCATGTAAAAATAAGGCTAAATTGTACCATGAGTCAAAATAAAGGCTGAATACAGAAATCCTTGTTTTTTGGTGCTTTGCAGCTGAAACAAACATTAAGAAGTTAACATCTGTAAACAGGAGCATTGTTTTCCATTTAACTCACCATAGTGGGTTGAGCACTGCCTTGCAGTTGGCCCGGCTGCACAGAACTGGTTCGTACTGGACCGGTGGCAGGTCAGGCCTCTCCTTGAGTGGTGTGAAGAGGCAGGAGACTGGGACCACTAGCCTGGTGGCTTCCAGGCGGCTGGAGGGCCAGAGGTTCCAGCTGAATCGCACCCCATCCCTGTCCTCGTTCTGTTGGATGAACTCCTGGTAGGTCGCCATCACAGAGCTTCAGCAGAGAAAGAACCCAATAGATCAGTGAGGTTGTAAGTCCAATAGAAGAACTGGATATAGTCCCAGTGACACTGCTCCTGCTTTTCACAGTGAGATGCTCTTTATACAGGTGTTCCTTTCTCATGCTAAAATAAGACACATTCGAAAGCATGACGCACAAACGTGTCATCAGTAAACCTGACCAGCGTGTTTTTGTGAGACAGAGATCAGTGCAGAGGAATCCCAGTGGTATTTTTAGGCTACACCTTTGGTCTGTGTCAGTGAAACATTAGTGACGTCTTTAGCAAAGCATCACTAGGGATCCTGTTGTAGCGACTGTATTGTCACCGCTGTCAGAGGAACTTTATATTTCCCGAGCAATACAACAGCAGCATATCAGCAGAATTACAAGGTGCTTTTGAAAAGATGACAAAAACAAATATTAGTCTTTTGTGGTCAGTTGGGCACCAGATTTCAGAGCGTACATGATCTTTTGTTTTGGTTTCATTTAATGTAATGCCTTATTGTGATTTATTCTTTATTATGTGCATTACTTATTGAAAATTGTTAATAAGGACAGAAATAAAATATTACTACTACTACTACTACTATTACGGTTGCACCTCTGTGTAAATATACATATTTATTACTTCTCTATACATACTATATTCCTGTCTACAACTCTGTATGTATATTTTTATATATATATATATATATATATTTATATTTTATGACAGTTGTCGAAGGAACCTGAGACCAAAGATTTTCCTTTCCAATGACTGCTTTGCTGGAACTGACAAATGACGAATAAAGAACCTTGAACCTTGTACTATCTGTATGCCACACAACTGTGTACTAGGTAGGGCTGCAAATAATTATTATTTTCATTATATAATAATCTGCCAATTATTTCCTCACTTAATTAATTATAGATAGATCATTTAAGTAAAATGCCAAACATCCCCTATAGTTCCAGTTTCTCTATATGTGAGAGTTTTGCTTTTTTTCTCTGTCTTGAATATCTTTGGGGTTGAGACAAAAAACAAACAACCTGAAGACATCACCTCGAGGACATTAATGAATAATAAACTAAAATAAATGTCAGTTGCCCTACATCCAATGTTTTTCTTAGGCAAGGCAAGGCAGCTTTATTTGTAGAGCACATTTCAGCAACAGGGCAATTCAAAGTGCTTTACATAAACATTCAAGAACATTTCGACAAAGTGCAAAAGAACATTAAGACCTAATTAAAACAGTTGTAAAAACATTAAAGATTAGAAAATAAAAACAATCTAAAAATAAAAGCTAGGATAGAAGCTAAAGTAGAATATAACACACAAGAGTAAAAGTTGTAGTGCAGTATAAGATCGTTAGGGAATGTGAGCTTTGCCTGGCCACATCTGATGAAGGGGATGTGGGGTTGTTGAGGGGTATTTGGTGTTTTCCCCTTTCGTCATCTAGGGACATTTAAAGGGAACTTTCATATTTGATTAAATCATAGAAAGGAAACACTATTTTGAACGACTTATACAATGATTAACTCTAATTATGACACAGGCTACAGGCCACGTATCACTGCTGATGAACTCACCAGTGAAGGCTAGTATCTGTCGTGAACACCATTTATATATATATATATATATATATATATATGATAATTATTATTTTCATTATATAACAATCTGCCAATAATTTCCTCACTTAATTAATTATTGATAGATCATTTAAGTAAAATGCCAAACATCCCCTATAGTTCCAGTTTAGCTGATTTTCTCTGTCTTAAATATCTTGGGGTTTTGGACAAAAAACAAGCAACCTGAAGACATCACCTCGAGGAGATTAATCGATAATAAACTAAAATAAATGTCCCTATATCCATTGTTTTTCTTAGGGAATGTGAGCTGTTGCCTGGCCACATCTGATGAAGGGGATGTGGGGTTGATGTTGTTGGGGGTATTTGGTGTTTTCCCACTTTATAAAGGACCACCATAGGACCACTTTATAAACTGCACATATGTACATATTACATTTATTTATTGCACATACATGTATTTATTGACGGACTGTACACACTATGTTTACCCATTCACTCTGTATCTTTTACATCTCTATTTATTGTTTTTATAATTGTTGTATACCTTTACCTCTCCTGTGTTTGCTAATGTTTGCTGATGTTTGCTGCTTTGACACCTGAATTTCCCTCCGGGGATTAATAAAAGGTTCATCTTATCTTATCTTATTTAAAGGAAACTTTAATATTTGATTAAATCATAGGAAGGAAACACTATTTTGAAGGACTTATACAGTGATTAACTCTAGTTATGACACAGGCTACAGGCCACGTATCACTACTGATGAACTCACCAGTGAAGGGTGGCATCTGTCTATCTAACACCATTTATACATGATCGTTTTCGCCATGTCTAACGTTAGCCACGCAAAACCAGGTAATTTACATGGTGTTATAGAAACCTAATGTATTGAACAGTAGGTTATAGTTATAGTTAAATATCTCTACGTCGCTCTTTCAGTCAGTCAAACCGCTACTAGCTAACGGAATGTAGCATCAATCCACTTCCGGTGAATGAATGTAAACGGCTGTAGCGGCCTACTTTAGAGCAACATTAAGTGGTGTTCTTACCTTATTTATCAGGTTGGCCTCAGGTCTAGACACGAGCTTAAAGAGTCTGTTGTGTTTAGATGAAGTTACAGCATTGGGAGATGAAAGCAGACGGACGTACAGACAGAAGGAGGACGGTGAGGAGATCACTCTCTGGATCACTGCCTCTATCAGCCGGCTCCTGCTCTACACTACGATGACGTGTTACTACAAGTTCAGACGCCTCCTATTGGCTCTTCTTTCCGTGACGTTGCTAGGGAGTGCCCTGCACCGGAAGAGGGGAACTATGGGAAATGTAGTTTTTACAGCAGTGCCGTAGTATTGTGCCTGTGGTGGCAACGATGGTATCTGCCCCAGTGGCTAGGAGGAGTTTTAGTTTTTTGGGTTTTTTTTAATAATGCTTTCTTTATTGAACACATGCTCATTTAAAGAAGTACAAACAGATACATAGACAACTGAAAAAAACCCCAGAACAAACATAACTAAGATAAGTTAAGATAAGATAAGATATTCCTTTATATTGACAATAAACAGACTATTAACAAAATTGCACAAGTGGAAAATGTTATTGCACAGTGAGAATGGATGAATGAATGAATGAATGAATGAAATTCCACCTGAAAATATCAGGTTATTGTCATTTTTTTTGGTGTGTAAGTGGTCTACTGGGAGCAAAGCTGGTTGTGGAGTCTGACAGCTGCAGGAAGTATCTGCCCCAGTGGCTAGTCAAGGAGTTTTAGTTTTTTATTTTTTTTTTAATAATGCTTTCTTTATTGAACACATGCTCATTTACAGACGCACAAACAGATACATAGACAACTGAAAACCCCCCCGGAACAAACATAACTAAGATAAGTTAAGATAAGATAAGATATTCCTTTATATTGACAATAAACAGACTATTAACAAAATTGCACAAGCGGAAATTGTTATTGCACAGTGAGAATGGATGAATGAATGAATGAATGAATGAAATTCCACCTGAAATATCAGGTTATTGTCAGTTTTTTGGTGTGTAAGTGGTCTACTGGGATCAGTGCTGGTTGTGAGTCTGACAGCTGCAGGAAGTATCTGCCCCAGTGGCTAGTCAAGGAGTTTTAGTTTTTTAGTTTTTTTAAATAATGCTTTCTTTATTGAACACATGCTCATTTACAGACGCACAAACAGATACATAGACAACGGAAAAAAACAAAAAAAAAATATAATTAAAGCTGCAAGCAGCGTTGAACGGGCCCTCGCCCCTTTGCGCACGTTGGGGGTACCCGCTGCCGTGCATTTCCATGAAAGTCGGACACTGCATGCAACAGTTAGAGGGTATTTTCTGCGTGGAGCGCGTGGCACTGTAAATGACC
>CAKAKR010060652.1:0-73067 GCA_916700685.1 Adelosebastes latens
CTAGTGGTTCTCTTTCATCGTTTTAACGCCACTAATTTCTTTAACGCATTAACGCAATTGATCTTTCGGATACTGGCATCATGTGAAACTAGAAAACCTCAAGAATCCATCGGTACCAACCATGTCATATTAGCTTGTCACAAAGGAGGCTAAATAATGCTCCAAATTTATGCTAAATTTTGACGAGGAAAAACTGTCATGGCCATTTTAAAAGGGGTCCCTTGACCTCTGACCTCAAGATATGTTAATGAAAATGGGTTCTATGGGTACCCACGAGTCTCCCCTTTACAGACATGCCCACTTTATGATAATCACATGCAGTTTGGGGCAAGTCATAGTCAAGTCAGCACTCTGACACACTGACAGCTGTTGTTGCCTGTTGGGCTGCAGTTTGCCATGTTATGATTTGAGCATTGTTTTATGCTAAATGCAGTACCTGTGAGGGTTTCTGGACAATATTTGTCATTGTTTTGTGTTGTTAATTGATTTCCAATAATGAATATATACATATATTTGCATAAAACAGCATATTTGCCCACTCCCATGTTGATAAGAATATTAAATACTTGACAAATCTCCCTTTAAGGTATATGTTGAACAGATACAAAATGTGTGATTAATTTGCGATGAATCGTGATCGCGATTTAATATTTTAATCGATTGACAGCCCTAGTTTCTACTCGTGCAATAGGGCTTAAATGATTATGTGATCAACAGAAAATAATGTATGATGTGACAATTTTGGCCACAGTTTCTCGAACTTGAAAATGAGTTTTTCCTAATTTCATCAGTTTCATCGCAGTTCTTCATTCTTTTTGAGTGTTTGTCAACATAAGCACCCTGAGGACAAAAAAATAAGATTGAAAAATAGATTGAAATTAATTTGATTTTCAGTCTGTAAATGATTACACAAACAATTTGGGATGTAAGAAAAGAAAAACAAAAAACAGACAACAGAAAAAACATTCAAAAAACAACGCAGACGTATAATACAGACTGAAAAAGTGAAGCTGAAGCGACGGCTTATTGAACCCTTTTTTTATAGTGCACCTGTTTTACATAAAAAAATAGCACCAGGCAAAATTAGCTGCAGTACTCCATGGTGAGTGAGCAGTCAACGTGGTGGCAGAGATAAAATAACTGCACTTTCACATCTAAACACACCTGATTGATCACTGAGTGGTGTAGACTTTTACATCTGACCTTTCAAAAAAGAGCTTTTTGCTGCTATTTGTCACTATCCGATGTCCTGAAAAGCTTTCTGTCTGACACATGCAGCACTCTGTGGTGTCAGCAGACGCGGCCTCACTCACCCCCTGTTCGTCCAGCTTCAGCAGGGTGTCCCGGACCTTGGGGGAGTTTGAGGCCAAGCGAAGGCAGTGCAGGTTCAGCTCAGGCATGATGAACTCCAGCAGCCTCTTGGGAGACAAGCCCCTGGGGGTCGTGTGACGGGCGGCGGAAGGCACGGACTCCTCCAGGATGGAACCTCGCAGTGTCTTCATCTGAAGGACACGATTCACAGTCAGCACATCCAGTCAAATCGATTTTACACACAACTGAACTTGAGGGCAGCCTTGAGAGGGGAGAAAAGTGCTGGTCTACCTCTGTGGTGCGAAAGATGATTCTGTAATTGTACTGAGCTCCGCTGGATCCATCTTTCTCGTCTCGACGGAAACTGATGGCCACCGGACCGAGGCGATCGTCCATGCCGAAGAAGTTCTGGTGTTCTGTGAAGACAACACACGTCACATAAATATCACTGGGACAGTGTTGTGACTGTCAGAAAATTACTAGGGAGGAGACGGGGGCTGAATCTTATATTTTATTTTATAAAAAAAACAAGACCCTTCCCCAGAGTTATTCATATTTTCTTTGAACCCTCCCCTGAACTGAACGTATGCTGGATACGGTCTACCATGGAGCGCTGAGATTGCTCTTTGTATGCTCGGGTAGGATGGTCTGCCTTGTCCACCCGTAGACTGAACCACTGGCGTATTCTTATTTATAAGGCTATTCCTGGTGTGCTTCCATCTTACCTACGGATCTACATCCTTCAGAAAGTACGGGAAGTTACTGTCTTCGCTCCCAGGACTTAATCCTATTAACTGTCCCCAAAGTCTGTCCTGTACTTAATATTTTAATAAACTAATGTTAACATACAGTGTTGGAAGAAGTACTCAGATCTCTACTGAAGTAAAAGTAAAAGTTCAGCATTCAAAAAATGATAAGTAAAAGTACAACAGTATTAGCATCAAAATATATTTAAAGTACCAAAAGTAAAAGTACTCATTATGCAGAATGATATATATTATATATTGTATTCTAATTATTGATGCATTAATGTGTTCATCACTTTAATGTTGCAGCTGGTAACGGTGGAGCTCATTTTAATGCCGTTATATACGGCTGGGTAGTTTAATCTATAATAATACATCATCGTTTAATGGTTGATTATATTTTGTATTAATGATCTGAACCTGCAAAATAACTAAAGTTATTACATTTATTAAAGTTGTTTAAGAGAAGGAAAAAGATTGGATTGGTATTGGATTTTCTGACCATCATCCGTGATTAAATAGCACCGCAGTAGTGTACTACTTTTTGTTGTTAAGCTGGACAGTGATTGATTTTTTTATCCCGGTTCATATTATTCCCTCCACTGACTTGGCATAAACAGAGTCACTTAAAATCGACTTGCACTACACGTACCTTTCATGTAGAAATATTTGCGATAGTAATGGGCTCCCAGGTCTGCGTGCTCTATAAAGTAGTTGCTCTTGCCCTGCTGCTGGACGTGACTCTCTCTGGGTTCCTCCAGGACCGACACTGCATCGTTGGGGGTCCGCAGGCTCGACCAGAGTCCCCGCCTCCACTGGGATCGACCCAGACCCACCTGCTCCTCTCCCCCCGTCTCATTGCGGAAGTGTGGGCAGCTGAGCAGGAGCTCGTTGTCGTTGCCGTCGCCTTCGTCCAGCAGCAGCGACTGCTCGGGGTCATCTGCGTTGACCCCGTTGCCTCCGCCGCCCTGTGCGGGTGAGGACGGGGTGGCTTGGGAGAGGGGGCGCAGCTGGGAGGCGGCCGACGCCCCTGAGGTGATGTTCTTTTTCCGTCCGATGCTGTCTCTGTTCGTGGCCGCTTCGGTGAGGTCAAACAGGATGCTCTGAACGTCGTAGTGGGCAAAGTTCCTCACCCAGGCGCCGCCCCCGAGGTTGTCATACGGACCTGGTTGAGGGATCTGAGGGGGTTTGGCCTTCTTACTTAGACCTTCAGGCTTCGGCGGCTTGGCAGGTTTCGGGGAGTCCCCTACGGAAACAGAGAGACCCCGAAAGAACCCGTCAGGCTCCGGAGGGTTGCCCTGCAGGCCTAAAAGCAGGAAAGGGTCTCTGAAGCGGAGGGCGTTTGGACTCAGGGGCCCCTGGTCATCTGTGCTCGGCTCCTGGGCTTGAGTCTGTCTCTCCAGTGAGGACAGGCTGCCGTATTCCCTGTGTAGCAGCACGCCCCCGTCTCCCTGAGCTCCCGCACCCACCTTCTCGCCGGCCGCCCGGGCCGCTTTCCCCCCCGCCTTCCCGGAGGAGTCCAAGTCTCCTAAGGTTACATCGCTGTTACTCCTCTGCATGATGTGGCCCCGGCCCACCGACCTCAGCGTCAGCCCCACGAGGCTCGGAGTGAGGCTGTCTTCCTCGGCTCCATCGGCCTCCCTCCTCGGCGGCCACTCCACTACACCCGCTTCCCGTTTGGGGTCAAAGTTGACGGTGGCGATAGGCGGCCGCATGTTCTGACGGCGAAACTTGCGGATGAAGAGGTCATCTGACTGCATGGTGCCCGAGAAGCCGACTCCGGTCCAACAATCTTTTCTCCACTGTGGTCCAGAGCTTCCTGCTCTCCCAGTAAAACGTCTGTCCTGGTCTCTACGGTGCTGGCGTGGAACAGGAGCACCGCGCTCGAAGACGAAATACCCCTCTGAGCGAAAGCAACAAATTTAGTCCTCATTCACACCACTTAAGATGGTTGAACTTCCTCAACCCTTGGGCTCTCGTAGATGTCTCTGTGTGGTGCCGCACTCTGTTATCACAAGTTCTTAAGTGTAAATGAAGAAGACTGAGGAGAATACGCAGCTGTGTCTCGTCGCAGGGGTCCGTCCAGGTGTGCAGATGTGTGTTTCGGTGGTGCTCCAGTTGCGGGGTGCTCATTCCGGCGGAGTAAGGATGAGAGGATCATCACTGGAGCCCGAGTCCTCTGTGAAGGAGAGGCTCTGTCTCTATCAACCCTTCTAACATGGCATCCATTCGTCTGCACTCTTCAGTGCCGGCTGCTTCCCTTTTGGTCTGGTCCACTGGCCACCTGTAGAAAAAGAAAGAGAAAGAAATGTCTTTTTTACCTCATCATTCAACCACACTGCTGCTCTCTTAATCGACAGCTTTATATTCAACCCGTGGCAGCTTGTCACGGAGTACACAGAAACACTTTGTGGACAAGAAAGGCTTTGATAAACAAGTATTGAATTCCAACAATGAAGCAGCAGGCAGGTCTGACGTGTGTTTTATTGTTGAGTAATGCCTTGTACCTCTGTTTTCTTTCATTATTATTCTTTCCTTTACACACTTTCCGTTCCAAAGTTTCCCTAAATAGTTCCATAGCGGACCTAATGCTCAGCACATCCAGCCAGCACACGCTCACAATAGACTGTATTAACAGAGGGGAGGGGGCCTTCCTGGCTCACTGACACTCTGCCAACACACGAAAAAATAAGTGTAAACTGTCTCCCACTCTCACATACGTTCACACACAAACAGACACAGTGTTGTTAGTTCACTCCTGCACCACAATTTAAAAGAACATATAAATAATAACAACAATTGTTAATAACTACCGATATAGTATTTTCGAACAGCTGTTTTTATTCTAATCAAAGAAGAGGTTAAGAGTCATTTAAAGGCAACAGTTTTGTGCTAAAGAGTATGAAGCAGTGTGCTTCCCTTTTTTAAAGTTTTAAAGATTCAACGTTTTAAGCTTTGCCTGCGACTTACCGAATAAGTGTTTCGTTTTTCAGGTACAGATCAGCTCGTTTCTGTCATCATCTGTCGCAGATGGCCCCCGTCTTTGACCAAACTGACGTCAATCAACTCGAGCTGAAACCTTTTGCTGCTCTCAATAAGGTACGAGGCTTCTTCCTGTCTAGCTTTTTTCACACGCATCTCCTCTCTCGGCGCTTGCAGCCTAAAGAGCAGGTGCAGCGGTGCAGAGCTGCTACCAGAAAAAGCTTCACACACACGTACACACACACGCACGCACGCAAAACATAAATGCTATAGAGAAAAGTGAGGAAGTTACGAGAAATCTTTGTTTCCCTTCCCTGCCTGCTCTCACACTCACACAGACGTTTCCATTTTGCTGCTGAAAAGCCTTTAAAAAGCTGTAAACAAATTAGGAAAGTTGAATAACTTATAACTAATATACTGTTATTAGTAGTTTCAATAGTGTTTCAAGATATGCTAATGTGTGTGGTGTCGAGGTGTTTACATGCACTTATATCATCTAGAAGACATTTGAGGACACTGGAGGGCTCTCTGTTAACAGGAAGTGTTGCTGACTGCAGATTTAGCCAGTTTCTCTTAAAGGTTTTTGTTAATACGGAGTGGATCATCAAAAAAAGGCTTTGTAACACATCATTGTTTAATACTGTTTGACGCAGCATTTGATCACTTTCAGCATTGTTCTCTGTCTTATTATAGACCTTTTCATTGCCATTCTGTTGCTAGGGCAACAGCTGTGGTCCAAGTTTACTTCCTGTCAGCTACTGCATTAACAAACATTGCAACAGGAAATACAAAGGGACCCATTTAGACTGTTTATGTTGTTAAGTTTGTAAGGGCCTAATAGTGGACACATGGTAGAGAACAACAGCTATCAGAGTTTTTGTTTTGGTGCACTAAAAATGTTTTAAACTAAACTAAACTATCGATTATATTTGATGTTCTCTTTAAAATAACAACTGCCTGAGCTGTGTGACGTTAATATTTCAACATGAATACGTCGGAAGGACACTGTTTCCTTTGTGAAGACAAAATGGCAACAATCACGTTGAAGTTTTAACCGTTTAAATCCACAATAATATGCATTGTAGTTTGGTGGTGTGGCTCTGTTCATGCAATGCTCGGAAACAAGCGGTGTTTCAGCCTGCAGTCCTCCCTGGCAGAGCTCGAGGCGCACAGCGTTTGATGGAAATGAGCACATATAGGAAGAAACGTTCAGAATCCAACATAAATCTAAATGCTAATACAAGGAGGGACTGGGAAGGTGAAGGTTAAATTACTGGAAACAGGCAGGATGCACATTGATGTATGCAGGGCCACAGTGAAGATTCCCCCCTGTGCTACCTAGCTATCAAAAGAATTATCTGCAATGCCAGGAATGTAACTCTGGTGGAGAAAGACTATAACCTCATTTTATTTAATTTTCCTAGAATGGTCAGGATGGTTAGGAACGAGCCAGAGGACATGACCTCAGCGACCTCAGTGGGAGCTCTGGCCCTGTGTGCATGCAGATAGAAGAGTGCCAAATGTTTATATGGATGGCTAGTGCTACAAATAGGTTGTGGTCGTATATGATTGAACAATATGTATAACATTGGACTGTAAAATGGGTGAGGCTTGATTATTATGTTGTTTGCTTCAAATGATACAGAGATGCTGCAGAAGCGGAGTGATGAAAAATGGTCCAGGCTTCTCTCTCCCTGACAATACAAGACATTTCCGGCCATGTGTGGTCCCCATCTGACACACTGAGCGCTGGGTCACACATAGAGAAGCCTCTGTGCACCGTCTTGTACGGTGCCAGGGCTGCTGACATTAAAACCCTGCTCATGTTTCCTTCTGGGAACCTGCGAACGTTCTCAAACATCATTTACCCATGTGGGCACAAATGATGTTTGTCTACGCCTATCTGCAATCATTAGGCGCAGCATCATCTGCATGTTTTCACAACGCCTTGAAAAGGTGCGAACAATCAATTCTCTCCACTGTCTTAAAGTGGGAGTGCAGATTATTGGCAGCAGGTTGTTTTTCTAAAAAAAAAAAAAAAAAAAAAATCACAGATTGCTTTCATGCTGTTCCAACAACAAGCTGAACTTCCAGGATCGGCCAGAAACACTCCTGCTCTCCACCAACACACAGCGCGGGTTGAACTTGGACACGTATCACTCGCCGCCTTTGTACGAATCACATATCCCTGAGCTTCTCAAGACCCCCGACCCATGAATCAGTCCTTGTTTCCATAGCAACCTATCTAGTGCCACCCTCTTTGGATGTGGTATCCAGTCCACCAGTGCTTTATTGTTTACTCTACTCGGAGGGACAAACGGCTCCTATTTTGTCAAACAAACCCACGACGGATGATGTTTTTGTCGGAGACGCTGGTCCTCTGCAAACTACAACAACGAGGCAACACAGAAAAACAAGGCGGACATATTGTCTGATGATGGTGATTGACTGAATAATCTTTAGTTTAACACCAGTAGTAAGTCAGTAACAGATAGTGTGTGGATGTATCCATCCATCTATACGGGTTTGGTTGTTGCAAGAAGAAGGTGGTAGGCAAATATGAAAGAAACTACAATTATACTTCTCACTATCCAACTGGATGCTTAGACTAAATCAAAAACATGGGAAAAGGTGAAGGTGGCACCCCATCAGGCGTGGCTCTAGGGATGGCAATGTTGGTGTAATTAGTTTATGTTAGTATGCTAAAGCTTTAAAGGGACAGTGTTGGTAACATCTAGTGGTGTGGTTGCAGATTGCAACCAACTGAAAGCGTTCGTCCAATCAGGAGCCTGGTGTGTTGTGTCTAGTGGCAGCCCACCAAGCGTCCAATGCTGGGAAGCGGCGCGTCCCCTTGCGATAAAAAAACGCCCCAGTGGACACGTACAATTAGTGTTTTAAACATGAACACAATTAATGCAGTAGCCTACTAACCGTGTTCATTTAGTGTGGAACCCTTTGTGATTTCGGTCACTTAATCCACAAACATGTACCTCTGTGCCAAAAGTAGCCTATCTAACCTATCCAACACAGCCAAGTTAGATCGGAACACTTTCTCTGTTTGACACCAGTGATATTAATTGTCTGTCTCAAAGCCTCATAATATGCTAAATAACTTTTAGTTCCTAATTAGTTCTTGTGGCTCCTTAGTACCTGGTGCTGATTAAAAAGGGTCATATTAAATACTGTCCCAAAAGAAAAATGAGGCCTTAAATCCTCAGATGTTGCAGATTTTTAGGTTCCTAATTGGTCAGGACTGAACTGTAAACGGCTTTGAAGAGGAACTGCACAGAACTTGGATAACCAAGTTATTTACATGATTCCCGTCTACGTAATCTGCCTGGTCTTTTCAGCATCTATCTAGTACAGTGTTATTAAGTTATTTTTCATCCGTGTTTACCACCGTGTGAGCGTAATAAACACATTCCCTTTGCATCAGAATCAAGTACGGGAACAGAAAATGGCACTTTGTGGAAAGAAGCCAAACGTTTTAAAAAGCAAGAGAGATTTTCTTACCATTACTGATATACAACGACGTCTTCAATCAAATCTTCACGAGCCCTGACTTCAAAATACACATTACCGCCACATTGACAGTGTCTTTCTTTTGAACAGAAACTGTCTGTGTAACCGCTTTAGAGAAGTGTGTGATCTACCTTACATAGAAGTACAAAATAGAGAGGAACTGAACTGTTTTGTCTCTGTCCCCTCAAGTTTCAGCTATTGGGAACCCATTGTATTCTCAGTATATTTTCGGTTTCATTTGCCTGACAATTTAAATGTCACTGTGCATCCTCCCAACACAAAAACAGCGAAGCTTTGTCATTTAAACAATTACCTTTTGATAAAAAAAAACTGCTACCCTAGAAAAAACCCCAACATAAATTATTGATAATCAGCTTAATGTTTTCCCAGGATACTTCTAGCTGAACAGTCCTACATCAGTCTGGCTTAAACCAAACCCCTAATATGATCATAAATGGATCATTTCGTAATAGCAGGACTGACTGAGTGGCAATAAAAAAAGAACTTAAATATATTATGAAGGCTTGAGACAATAAGCAGCAACAGGAAGCTCTTTTTTTTCAAAGCTTTCATTGTACTCTGATTGTAAACGTGCATGGCTTTTCGGCCTGATGATTCTGCATCTCGCTGGTTTAAAGACAGGACACAATATCATAACCTTAGTCTGGATCTCTCTCTAAATACTTTTGGCATGTTGAACTTAAAGGAACCTATGTAATATCTGAATTTTTTTTTTTAATACAGCTGAAAACAGCCTGAAACTAAAGAAGATGAACACTGCCAGTATGTAGTTGCATAATTTTCTACAGTACAGTTACAGTTGCATGCACTTCCCATGTTCACACATGAACACTCATTTCTCCATGTCAGTCGGTGCAGCCGTTGATGTGTGCGACCTCTGATGCTCCCTGGGCCACAACTCTACCGCCGCATCGACACGAACTTGACCCTTCACTGGGCTGCTTAGCAGAGACCACTTAAACACTTTGTATTAAATGGCTTTGAGGAGGAGCTGCACAGGATCCGACTTGCTGACTTTTTTTGGAATGACTTAAAGGGAGAGTTTGGGTGTTTTTTGAAGTGGGGTTGTATGAAGTACTTATCCATACAGTAGTAGGTGTATTACCTACAATAGATGACGGTCGGCACGCCCCCCAGTTTGTACATTGCTTTGCTTCCGTTCTGTAATCTCTGTCTGCTTCTCCAAACTGGGGGCGAGCCGACCGCCACCTACTGTAGGTAATACACTGACTATGGATAAGTACGTCATACAACCCCACTTCAAAACACCCGGACTATCCCTTTAAATTTCCATGATCCAGTTGTTTTTGTCATATATGCGTCACTGATATTTCCACGTCATCTGTGGCTCAATGGTCTAAAGAAATATCAGTCATCCTCCTGCCTTTCATCTACACTGACTGAGGCTGACTCACCACATGAATCCAATCATGGATCATAACTCTGACATGTAATTCATATGGTTCATGAAAACAGCTTCTCAATAGTTAGTAGTAGACAGTGTCGTCTGTGCGGTGCTATTTACTCATTTAAACAATAAACAGAATAAACAGCGTCTTTGTTTCTCTCTCCTGCCACAGCATCAGTCCAGGAGGGATGACCCAGACATGCTGATGCTCTCCAGGATTGTTTTTAAAGCGTTCACTAAAACACTCGGGAGGGATGCTGCCCTCCGCAGATCCTCTCACGGTACCAGAGCCGGCCTCCGTCCCAGAGAAACTCAATAATGCATGTAGACAGCAGTGTTTAATCCTGCATCTCAGAGCTTAAAGCTCCGTTAGCGGCCAGTGGACAGTAATTATTGTGCTCACATGCTCCAGATAAACTAGAGTTTATTTTAGTGCTGAAAAAAATCAATTTCTTTTGTGTGCCGAGCGCCATCGTGTCCATCAGAGGTGATGACAGCGACGGGTCTGCCTGAAACGCTCGGAGCAGAAAAAGGAAATATGAAATTGCACTGTGGAGCAGCATCATTTGATCTGCTTTTAAGGATTATATCTCTTTGTATACTGTCGCACCATTTGTTTGTTTTTTTGCACCAGATGTTTGGTTTAACTGATGACTGTGTATGAGGTCCACTTCCATGTTAAATCCAGGACAAGGTTAATGGGCCTCTGGTGTACAACGTCAGGACACAGTGTAGTCAGAGGAGAGTCCTATTAAAACACACACCGTTTTGGGGAAGTCATGGTCGCTTGACTTACTTTGCACCCTCTCATGAAAGTCTGCGTCCTGTGAAACAGGAAGAGATTACTGACTTTTGAACCCTGGGAGGATGGGTGTCGTCATTGTTTCAACACTGCGGCATGAATGAAGCAGCTTTCTGCCGGTAACCAAAGTCGACCTAACCACAGCTCATGTGCCTTTATCATAATGAACGCTGATGTTGCAGTCACTCAAAGTATCAAATGGTGAAAGGGAGATCGTGTCCCGATATAGACGATTGAGATCGGATCTGCTTTCTCTTCAGGTGAAGACACGGAAAAAGACTTAACGGCTTAGCGGCAATTAGATGTGATCAGTGACAAAAGTTGTGCGCTTACTGCAGCCTTATCAACCCTGTCACATCAAGAAGCAGCAACTGTTCAGGCTTGATGTCGTGATTCTTTTCTTTCTGTCACAATTGAAGACTGATCTTGTGAAATACACCACAGCATGCCGCCACATATTAGGCAAGAGGTCTTTCAGAGCAGCGGACTGTTTTGACATGTGACATTAAAATGATACATAAAGATGGAGAAACCAGCACCAACACCATCGTCCGGTTACTCTGCACCTCAGGCCCTGTTCAGACCTGAACGCACTCAAGACGCACTGAGATCCGATCACTCAGACCACATTCAGAGGTGGTCTGGGCCACATATGGCCACATTCTTTTAGCAGTATGAATGTGTCCTGGGCCACATTAAGGACCGCCTACTCTACTGGCGTCCCGCCGCTGGGAACGGCTTCTGTGCTCTACTGTATTCTGTCAGTACAACTGAATTTTATCAAAATATATCTTATCTATAGGCTACATTTCTACAGACTATCAGACTAGGCACAGGAAGTGCATTATTATCATTCTGTCGGAGATGTGTCTGTGTTTTTGTTCCAGTTCTTTGCACGGAGCTGACACTCGCCCGCCCGCCTGCTCGCTCTCATCCCCGGCTTTGAAGCTCTGTACGCCGTTGACTGCGTGGCAAAGGCGGCGGTGTTGGTGGCACAAAGGTCACCGGGGACCGCCGGTACAATAACCTTATATTTTAATGCTAATAAAATGTACCCAAATTCACGAATATATAGGATATTACTACTGACATTCATGTAATATTACGCAACGTCTGATGTATTAGCCGTGTGTTTACTACGTGTTTATTTGCATATAGAGCGGGGAAGTGAGATCGGATCACAGTGGTCACTCTAGACGCATGTGGAGA
The DNA here is from genome assembly GCA_916700685.1 of Adelosebastes latens. Taxonomy (NCBI): domain Eukaryota; kingdom Metazoa; phylum Chordata; class Actinopteri; order Perciformes; family Sebastidae; genus Adelosebastes; species Adelosebastes latens. The sequence continues at coordinate 12,002 of CAKAKR010060652.1, forward strand.
CGCATTCTGACGCCAGGTGTGAAAAGACGTACTTAGAGCTGTCTACTTGTGATCCGATCACTCGGGACGCATGTTAATGCCAGGTGTGAACAGGGCCTCAGAGAACATCTCACAAGTCACAGTCTGGAGGTCAGCTGCTGTAGTGTTGCCGTCTATCCTCGTAGTTAAAAGCCGCCTTGCCGATTCTTAACCACAAGGTCTAAATCAACTCCTAACAGTGATTGATTTTGGGAAATTTAAAGCCGGGCTCAGTCTCACTCTCATTTATTGATCCCATGCAGCCCTGTTACATTTGAGATCAGGTTGCATCCCTTTGCTTCGCTGCCCGACGTGCGACACTGAAACCGACCTGGCTGCTTTTAAGAAAGTAAATGTGTATTAATGTGGTTAAAAAACGAGGTCATCCTAATGCCCAACGCTTGATCTAGGCATCCTCAATCTACCCCCGCCCCCCGCCCGCCCGCCCTTACCACACTGCGGACAGTGAACTGGGCCAAGTCCAGAGGCTGCTAAGTGGATGGTACTGCAGCACTCTCTTTTTTTGTAACGTGTTTTATCTCTCCTTTTCATTCAAACAGTTTGCAAACGTCAGTCTGAGCTATTGGTCCCCAAAGACACATAAGCCTACATGCCTGGCAACCGGTGTGCAACGGGCCGATATAAAAAAAGAGGGTAACTGACAAAGTGGCAGGAAAAAGAGCAGGTTTTGAAGGAATTCATTATACTTTCCAGCGACAGAGACTGGCGCTCTAGCCAAGTATGACTGTAACCCACAATTTGATCCTGTCATTGATAATCGTTCATTTCCCCGCTGTGCAACCACATATTTCGGCCTTAAATATGACACATGTATCATCACTACTACTTGTGACTGTTGCTCTTTGAGTTCTTGGTCTAATGATGTTTTCACAACACTTCAAGGTGAGGCTGACAGATAACAGTTAAGAGCAGTTACGTCATTTAGAGAAGTTGTGGTTATTTCCTTCACGTACGCCGACTGAAGCATCACAACACAGAACATGCAAAGCGAACCACACCTTTCTGTCAGTTGTCAGTTATGTTACAGCGTGTTGATGCTTATTGGATTTTTCAGGGTTAGGATAATAACATGTTTCTACCTCCAAGCATGTCTGAAATTACTTTCATATGTCAAAGAAGGGGGCATGATTAGCTCCAAAAAAGGTCTGGAGAGGAAAATATTTCCACCAATGGAAATATTAAAAAGACAAATGAGTCCGTAAAAATGTACCTTTCATTTCAAGGAGAGCTGCCCTCCTTTAAATGTGTCCTTCAAAATTTTGAAAATAAAGTCTTCTGCCTAATGAATTATGAATGAGGCTGGGCGAAAGGGGCCGAGGGTTACCAAGACGTTAATTATTCATTGGCTGGTTGCTCCCTCGTCCACTCTCCAACCGTCTGGGATGCACACAAACCAGAGCTTGAGCTTTGTTATGACTTATATCCAAGTCTGTGTCTGACTTCCTCGTGCACGTGTGTCTCATGTCTTACAGTAAACCAATACGGTTGAGGTCATCTGTCGTGTGACTTCGGTGCCGTCTGGTCCGGTTTCAGTTCTTTTTTTGGGGCGGTTTCTTTGTAAAGAGAAAAGGTTTTACTGAGAAAACAAGCTGCTGAAATGCAGAAGAGTCGGAGCAGCAAATGTGAATGTTTCCCAAATCAGTGCATGTATTATATTTTTACTCATAGCGGATGCATAATCAGCGGACCTCCCCCTTCAGTAAATGCAAAGAGGAAGTATGCTCAGAAATGCTCCCTCTAAAGTATTGTCCATATTAAAACCTCACTTCCTCTTAGTAATAAATAGTACAACCTAAAACTGATGGACCCTCGAATACGAATCCAAGCGCTATTGTTTCTAACGCGACCTACGTGCCGTTCCGCCGCAGTAAGAGAAAGTACCTAACTCGCGCTATTGTTTGACATGTTATTTGCTGTGACACCAACACCGTGTGCTGGCAGAGCACTGCCACTTCCTGTGTATCTGAAAATACACCTTGTGGCAGGGCCATGTGTGTGTGTGTGTGACGGAGGGACAGGCGGGAGAGATTTAAGGCCCGAATGTGAGACGCTCTGAATGCACGTGCGTCTTTGTGTGCTGACTCTATAAAAGCCTTATAGAAGTGGCACACTGTCCACACAGTGACAGGAAGAGCAGCTGTCCCTCTGTGACCGCCCTGTGTGTGTGTGTGTGTGGGCGTGTGTGAGTGTGTGTGACAGGGAAAGGAACTGACCCTCAGCTTCATGACTGCATCTATTATGTTGAGACACGGTTCACGGTTACTCCTCCATCAGAGGAAAGGAGATTGCACAATATTGCTTTAATAGCACTCTGAACTGTTACTCCACCTCGTCTGCTTTTTCAGAGGAAGAGACGCTGACCTCCTACGCTTCCTCACTGTCCCTATTGTCCGCTGAAATGTAGTCGAGAGCCCATGAAATGGCTGCAGCGTCAACAGTGCCCACACACTCATCCCCATTTCTGAAATTTTTTTGTTTATGGGTGCACATCTCCGAAAGCTGTCTTCCCTGACTCTAAATAAGTGTTGCTCATAACACAAATTGCCGTCATTATTTGGAAACAACCGTCTCTTGTTGACTTTCACAGCTCAGGCATCGGTAAAGTCTCCACACACCTTTCACAGAGAAATCGAGGCCTATCATCCGAGGAAGAGATTACTGTTAAACTGATGGCCTAAGTGATTATCTAATATGGATGGTCAACCAATATGATATCTTGATTTGATCAATCTTGATATCACCACGTATAAGGAAGTGTACATCTGGTTTATGTACTCTTGCAATAAAGTATAAAAGAAGAGAGGAGAAGGGCAGCAGTATCGCGATATTTTGTGCGAGTCCAATATTGTATCGATACACCGACGTCACGTATCGATCTTTTATTATAGAAACCTCTTAACAATTCAACTCTATTCTGTCTTTCAGAGGTCAGTCTTAACGCCAGAGTGAAGCTACTGGTATCATATGAAACAAGTAAAACCTAAGGAATCCATCGATACCAACCATGTCATGTTAGCTTGTCGGGAAGAACGCTAAATAATGCTCCAAAGTCACGCTAAATTTTGGCGTGGAAAAAACGGCGTGGCAATTTTCAAAGGGGTCCTTTGACGTCTGGCCCCAAAATATGTGAATGAAAACTCGGAGATGAACAGAGTGAAAACTGTATCTTATTAGATAAAACAGATTTTGACAAACTGCATGATTCGCAGTTGTAAAAAGGTGATAAATCGCGATATATCTTAACACAATACTCAGCAAAATGATAATATGGTATCGTGGGGCCTCTGGGGAGTCCGTCCCCTATAGGCAGCAGTAATGTAGTGTTGGATCCACTGCAGCTAGCACCTCTAAAACCTGCACCTTTACCTTGACGCTAGTGTAGCTAGTAACAAATAATAGAAGGTCCAAAAATCATGATTGTCCAAATGTGAAAGAACATCCTACTAACACACTTTTCTGGCTTTACATCTGCATGTTGCAGACAAGCTGCAGTTTACAGCCTCTCTCTCTTGCCTGGTGGCCTCGTGTCATTTACACCAGCGGCTCTGCACCTTCTGACCTACATAGAAACGAGCGGCTCGTGCACCGATATGCGAACTGTGGCGATGCAGATAGAGGCTGATTTACTGCGATAGGCTTAATTTTCATAAGAAGCAGCAGGTTGTGTTTGCACTTGAATGAAGTGAATGAAAAAACACATGACGTTGCGTCACCAGGAGACTGCTGTGCATCGTGTGAATTACTAGCGTGCACTAAAGCTTGCATGGGATGAGTCACTGAGTCATTACAGACAGAACCTGCTCAGAAGTTTATCAGTCTAAATGCTTGGCCCTGGAGCCAACGTTATTATTTCTGGTGCTAATTTTTTCTTCACTAAAAGGTATAAAAATTGAAACCGCTGTGACTGCGAGGCACTTATTTGTGTCACATAAAAAAAAAAGAGCAATAATTTAAGAAGTGTGGTGGAGCTTAATTTCAAAGCAAATGTGAGACACCCGTCCTCATCCCTCTAGTGTGCGCGGCTGCTATTTGTCCTGTAAGGTTAGAGCAGAGGTCAGCAACCTGAGGCTCCGGAGCCTCTTTAGCCCCTCTCCAGTGGCTTTGACAAAAATAATATATGGAAATGAATAACAGTTATTTTTTTAACATCAATGTTGTAGGCCTAAAGTGTTTCTTACATTCTCCAATTGTAAAAAAAATATGTAGCATATACACCAAATAATCCAAATCATCATTTCAATCAACTAAAATGTGCATCGTAGCCTATGTATGTCTTCGGCCCGGCGCCTTATCCTCTAATTTCACCAAACCTTAAAGCTGAAGTAGGCGAGATTGGAGCAAATATGATTAAAAAAATGTATTTCTATAAAACGGTCGCTATATCGTGACAGTAGTACATGAAACAGGTAAACTGAAAAAAAATCATGTTCCTCTGTGTCCGCCGGTGCTCCTAACGGCATCTGCAAGATTTCACAGACCGGAGGAAAACAAGCAGTAAGAGCTGATCTGAGGTCCGCTGTCCAGCTGCCGTCTATGAGAGCCGGCTGTCAATCACTCGCGAACTCCGACCAAACGGTCAAACTAGGCAGCGCTAAACAACGCTCTCTCTCTCAATGAAATGACCTGTGATTGGTCAAAGTCTGTCGTCACGGGCAATATTTTTTAAAGTCTGAAAACAGAGCCATGAGGAGCAGCAGAAGTCTAGTTTTCTCTCAGAACACTTGAATTACAATATGCTGAAAGGTTATTATGGAATTTTTGCCCAATGATGCCAAAAATATACTGCCTACTGCCACTTTAATAGCTCAATAGGCTAGCTATGGATTCCAAATCCAAAAAAAGAAAAGTCTTTGAGTAATCTAATGGTGCGTGGACAGATTAGACAACAAAAAAAGTAATATTGAAAGACATTTTCAGAACAAGCGCACTGCATTTAAAAAGCTTTACAAAAAAGATATTTTGGGGAGGTGTATGGATGAGGAAGAGTTGTGTTAAGGGTTTGTTTATATTTATTTTTTAAAGTCCCATATTATACTCATTTTCAGGTTCATACTTGTATTTTATGTTTCTACTAGAACATGTTTACATGCTGTAATGTTCAAAAAACACTTTATTTTCCTCATACTGTATACCTGAACATGCCTGTATTTACCCTCTGTCTGAAACGCTCCGTTTTAGCACTTTTCGACGGAATTGCGATGGAATTGCAACATAATTGTGTTGCTAGGCAACAGCTTTGGTCCATGTGTACTTCCTGTCAGTAGATGTTATTCACATACACTGAAACCAGGAATAAACTGGGACACATTTAGATTGTTTAGGTTTAAAACTGTGTAATGGTATAAATATTGTATATTTGTGACATCACAAATGGACAAAAATCCTGACAGCTTGTTTCAAATGCAGAGTTTCTGAATACGGGCTGTGTGTATTTCCCTGTGGATAGAGCGTTTCGATACTTTCACAGTATTTATATAGGACTTAAGCCTGCTTTATAATAAAAAAAACATGAAAATCTCACTATATATTGGACCTTTAACTCCGGATGGATATGTGGTTTGTAAATAAACTTGGGATGCTGTTCATATATTTAATTTGGGATGTTAACAAATCTGGGATAGTTTATATAGTATATTATATTATCATTCTATATTATATGAGTTAATAGAGGAGAAGTGAGAAAGGGGTAGGGAAATATAATTTTACTTCTACCTACTCCTTTTTGGACACTGTTACTCTTGTTTTGTTTATTATTATGTATCTGTTTTTTACTTCTATGTTCCAAATAAAGTCATTAATTCATTAATTTGCTGAATAGCCAGCAGGAGCTTCCAGACAAATCTCCTGAGATGTTTCTTCAATGTCCTGCCTCTCATTTGGACTTGGTTCCTCACTGCATAATAGGCTGTGTTACCTTCATTATGAGGCTCGAATATGTTTAGGCTCGAAAGACCCCTGACCGCTGGGTTAGACAGACTCTCTCACTTCTTTATTAGCGCCGCCTTTAACGTGTAAATGAAACAGTTGAGGTTTTCAACTTCCTCCTCACAGTTGTGTCAGAACAAAGAGGCCCCTCGGTCGTAAATAAATATGATATTTCATGTTAGCCCAAGAATAGACTATTATACTTCATGAGGGTATTTTTACACTCCTCTCAGCGCAGGAGGTTTTCTGCCTTTTTTTTTTATCTCTATCTCGCCCATCTAAAGCACGGCGATGAAGTGTGACGTGGTGCGAGCGTGAATGGCCCGGTCCAGGTCTGCTTTCAGTGGCTCTGAATACCCTCGAGTGCACTTCTCCTGTAATAGCAACGTGAACAATGAGAAGGAGCCACTGCACCACTTAATGGTTTAATGTATGTATGTCATAACTGAGAGGGACATTGTGATTAAGAACAATAAGTGTATTTCTGAAAGGGAACATGCTTCATGTTGAGGGATTTTTGTACATCTAAATATGTCTAAATATAACAGATATAAATGGAAGTATTCACAGCAGATGCTTACATAAATATGTCTCATACAGGCAACAGCTTCTACATATTTTAGCACTATTACATCATGGTTTTGTTGTTAGAAATCTTTTGCTCTCTTTAGAGAGTACAATTATTATCAAAACTATTACATAATTTATTTAAAAAGTCCAAAACATCATTCATCAACAATGATTAGGCTCTTTGTAGTTGAAGCACCTATTTCTTTGTTCACCCTCGATTTCACACTCGGCACAGCCGATGGATTTGGGGGTTTCAGACAGGATATTCATGACTATTATTCCTTTGTGTAATTTTAAATATTTAACATAATTGTTTTGTGCAGACAGTGGGTGTTTTAAAATCATCCGGGGATATTTTTTTAAAGCTTAAGTCTTTAAATGGACATTTCAAAAAGACCGCTGTAGCCACAGAGAATTAACTCCCCAAATGATTAAAAAAAAAATCTCACTGAACCGTGCAGTCCTACTCTGCAGAGTACTACTAGACAGCAACAGCCTCGGACAAAACCGCCGAGGCCTGAAACTCTCAGACCGGTGTGGCCGGGGGGGGAGTGAGGGGGGGGACAGGTGACAACAGAGAGCACAAGCTAAGAGGATCCACCCCGGAGGCTTTACACTGCCAGCATCCTGCCATTTGATGAGGAGAAGGCTCCGCCTGTCCAACTGCCTCCCTCGCTGAGCCCCCCACAGGGAGCCTGCCGGGGTGTAGCTGTGCAAAATGGCTCCAAATGAGAGGGATGATACGATGCTGACTCAGACCAGAACTAAATCTGCCTGGTAACCTTGCAACATGTTCACATCAAAGTCACTTTGCTCGTATCTTTGTTGGATTTTTCACAACTTTTTGTCCAATATACATACATGGACCTTCTTGTATGGTGCAAATTGCGAGCACCTTTAGAAATTGTTTTGTAACATGCATTTTCCTCTTATTGTCAAGACTGCCGATTGTGTCTTTGTGGACAGAGAGTTATTTTAATAGTTGCGGTATTATTCTGCACAGAAACAGGACAACAGCTAAAAGTTGAAATCCTGGCAGACGAACAGCATCAGGAGATATCAGCTTGGATCTAGTGACTCAATGTTACCGCACGACTGTTATGCTGCTGACAAACTGTCATCATCATTATTCAGTGTAACGCACACAAAGGTTACTTCTCCACCTGCATTTAAAAGGGCAAATAACAACAACATACTGTCGCTCTCTTCTACAACTAGTTGTATCTCTCTATTAGAGGGAGACCGATTAATCAGTTTGACCGATTAATGCTAACTGGGCTCTGATAGTCACGTAGGGATATACATCACCATTTTGCATGGAGGCTCCATACACAAAGTCAAGGTAGAGGAGAAGAAACAAGTCGAATATATAACGCAACACTATCTGCTCTTTTTCCACGATACAAGACAGGCAGACCGGAAGGAAAAGATCATTCACTGTTACTTTAATGTACCAATTTGGCATTCACTCTTCCAAATAATCCAGCCACGTTACTAACCATTGCACACTTTAAGATCCTCCGTACACCCGGGGACGTGCAGGAACATTAACGGTTTAAAAGAATGGCATTTAACAATGTAACGAGTCGCGCAACAGAAGTAATCCTGGCCAGTCATACGCCACATTGTAAATAAATAGAACATATTCCAATGATGTAATCCACAAAATCACACTTCAGGATATTCTCTTACAAATGACTAAATTTGGAGTGACAAAAAACTGAATTATTAAAAACAGCTTATGCAAAAGTAACCGTTAAAAGATGACCTATTAATCAGATATCGGCCTCTTCCTGCTGCAAACTATCGTTATTACTTCGGCCTTTAAAAATCCAACATCGGTCGACCTCTACAACATTTAGTTTTATAACAATGATTCATGTCAGAGGCTACGGTTGGTGTAAGCAGTGACTGAGGGAGCATTTAGGATTATTTTTAATGGCCCCGCGAGACAATAAGCACCCAAATCTGAATCCACAACATGACACACACACACACACACACATATGTACTGTTATACACTCGAGCTCTCTTGGCTCTTGTTTGGTGCAGGAAATAAAAGTAGGCCGATCGATTCAAGAGTCTCCTCTGACTCTGCTCCCCCTCCTACTCAACCTGAAATAGTACCACAGAAGGAAAAGACACCCCTCGTTGTAAATTATCGCACTAAAAAAGCTGAACTCTTCATGCATGTATGCTATTTTTTGTTCATGGACATTTCAGTTTATATCTGTGAGGTTCGACTAAAAGTAGAAAAGTACAGGAGTCTTTTTTGGATTCGTTCAGAGGTTTTCAAATCTTAAACGTGTCAAATAGCTGCTGTTTGTAGCTGCTGGACTGAAAAACAACAGACTGAATGCCAATACATTCATGCAGAAACTTCATGAGGACTAAGTGTCAACTGCGCCCAGATCAAACTGTGCTCACATCCTGGACGTCACAGTGTCCAAACTAGAGCAGAAACGAAACTGATCCCAACTTATTAAACATGATGATTTGCTCATTTTCTTTGTTTTCTATGAAAGTAAACTAAACATTTGGGTTTCCGACTGTTGATCGGACAAAACAAGCGATGAAAATGTCAGGCTTGCGCTCTGTGAAATTAAAGATTTTAGCAGCCAAATAATTAAATGATTGAGATTAATGACAGATTATCAATAACTCTGAGATGAAACCGTCAGGTGCAGCCTTAATCCACATATCTCTCTCATCGCTGATCACCACTCACATATTAACTCCTTACTAATAGCAGGCAGACATGTTATTGTCATACATCTAATTGTTCGAGGTGATTCGATTATGGAAAATAATGAAAACCAACTGGCGCTATAATTGCTAAACTACTTTGCCAATAGAGTGCATTTCCATCAGTTCGACTTAGAAAACAGGAGGGAGGGCAATTAATAGAGCAGTTTTGTTTGGCAAAAAAGAAAAAATCAATTTTCATGGAGATAGATATCAAATCATGGACTACAATGGCTCCAGTTATTCTGCTATCAGTAGGCCTTTAAATTGAATTTTTGATTCTCTGCACCTGCTCTGTCAAATAACACACAAGTACTCTGGATTAAGGTGTTTGCATTTGATAGATACACTTTTTTGACGGACTATTTTGATATATATATATATACTGTACAGGACGCACAGCGGGGTCGATGGCAGCGGAACAAGAAGTCGACAGCAGCTGAGTTGGATGAATAGGCTGCATACTGTTAGCACCGTTGTGTCAGCGCACTTCACGCAGACACACTTCATCGTTTACCATAAAGGAGAAGTGTGGGTTCAGTAAAACAAGGCGCGTTCAAAGTTGACCCTGATGAGAAACATCCCACCCTCCTGCCAGTCAACACAATGCCATCAAGTCAGCTATCACACGTCCTCCCTTCCTTCCATCACGTCAGGTCCAGCTAGCATTTTATTGTTTAAAATGCTAATGTCAACCACAGTGCATACCACACTGGATGAGGAGCCGTGCGGCTCAATGTAAATTAAATGGCCCGTCCTTTGAGTGCACTGGCTTATGTAAGCTGCTTGTCTCTCCGCCCCCCCACCCACCACCCCCCAACCCCCCCGGCTCTCCATCCCTGCCTTTCTTTCCCCTCAGCAGCCTTATCCATCCCCTGAAACCCTAACGTCTCATAAACACACAGCCCCATCCTAAATTGGAGAGTGCAGGGGGGTTGGTGAGGAGGGTGACTGAGGAGGGTGGGGGGGGGGGGCCTTGACTCCCGCATCCCTCATTTTCTCTCTGCCACCTTGAAAACAACACCCCAATCCCCCGGTTGTGGTTCTCCTCCATTCCATCATTGTTTTGTGCACATCACATGCAGCAGTGTTGTCACAATGCTCTTCATGCACACAAATCCCCCCAATGCACGCCGCAGACTTTTTGTCTTTGAGAAAATGCAAAAAAAAAAATCCTGCTTCTCTTTTTGTTCCTACATCTTCTGTCTCTCTTTCATTCTCTCAGTGTCCCTCCATCCATCCATCCATCCATCCATCCATCCATCCATCCATCCATCCATCCATCCATCCATCCATCCATCCATCCATCCATCCATCCATCCATCCCCTCCTCCTCCCTCCACCTTGCCCTCATCTCTGAGTCTTGCAGCCACAAGCGCTCTAACAGCAAGGTTTCGCAGTGGCTTCTTGACAATGTCACAACACCGTTTTTAAGACAATCCTGCCTCGTTGGGAGGACGCACAATGGAGGGAGACAGGAAAGATGATGGGGGGGGGGGTTAGAGGAGGGAGACGAGGAGGGGAGGGGAGAGGAGGGGGGAGGCCGGGGATGAAATGCGACAAAGGTTGCGAGCTGGATTCAAACCTACGGTGTCGCGTGTAAATGGCATGTACGGGGCTCGCTGGGTAAAATGCATTTTTAAAGAGCTGACAGCAACACAACGGGTGGAGAGGCAGAGGGACGGCGAGCTGGGTGGTGATATGATAAAGCCATTATTTCATATCCTCTACTGCTCTCATACATTGTCTCTGGGAGTATAAGAGCATGCCTGTACAGAGGTATGTGGCATACACGGTGTGCGGATTCCGTCCATCTGAATTCATTATCATCAGAAAGAGGACGCGGGGAGGCTGGAATGTGAATTCTCCGTGATCTCAATACAGAAAAGAAAAAGGCTTACCTCCACATTTCAGCTCAGCTCGACCCTGCCTTGTTTCATCCTGTTCCTCTCTGCCGACTCCCTCCCCTTCTCTCCCCATGACAGCATTTTTCTGCTATCTATCTCCACGGTGAGGCTCTCTCTGCTCCTCCTTCAGTTCCTCCTGTCTGCCGTTCTCTTCCTCTCTCCAAAAATAAAAACACACACACACACGCACTTCCCGATCTCTGTGTCTACCGGCTCCTCTATATTCTGTTGTTAAAGTCAAAGAGGCAGGTTGATTTGTGCTGCCCTCCCTCCCTCTTTCTCCCTCTCTCGCGCTGATTCTATTCCATTCACATCACACTAAAGCCAACCCCCTCTTTCTCCTCCTCTCTCTCTCTCTCTCTCTCTTACAGCTTTACCCGGCCTCTCTCTCTCCTCCCCCCCTCCTCCTCATCTCCTTGTCAGAGAGAGGTTGAGGCAGCGACGGACAGCCGCGGCCAAGAGGAGAGCTCTCTGGGTTTCAAACTGAGCATTCAAAATGCTTCAGTTGCAAGACTGCGTTTAAAAAATGTGCTGAATCAAGCACTCCTCGTATAATAACATGACACGCACAGGCAGAAATGTGGAAGATTAGATGCTGATGCAACATTGAATCAAGATAGAGAAACTGCCACAGGTGACTATCTTTCTCTTCACTAATATATTAATGGAAAGAGGCACTCAAACACGCTCATTTAAAGTCTCATTTCTCTGTGCCAAAGCAGACATTTCTGCACGAGAGAGATAAAGGCTCACTCGGGGTCAAAGGTGAAAAGTGGCAGTGTGTGTGTGACAGTGTGTTTATTTTGTAGAGACCTCTGTGTACTCCCCAAACGCAGCCAGTGTGGGTCGAGACCATAACAAACAACCTGCTTAAGAACAATGAGTGTAACAACACAGCTTTTCCTTCCCCATCATTCATCTTTAAAAACACATACCTGAGAATTTGGGCAATGATGTTCATGAGAGGAGAGGAGAGTCATGCTGCTGCAGGGCCAAGTGTCCGGCACCATCCCCCCTAATTACTGTACCGAGTCCCGTCCTGGTCGTACCATATGGCCGTGTGTGTTACCAGGTCAGTGGCTCTGGTCTGGGGGTTGTGGGGCGGGGGAGGGAGGAGAGGCCTGCGTTGTTGGTGGTGTGTGTGCCTTGAAGAGATAAGAGGAATGAAAACAGAGGCACTAGTTGATAGCAGTTAAACGGTGTTCTTTAAAAACAAGCATACCTCAGTGTGTGTTCATCCGCCGGCGTCACTCAGGAGCTGGTTTTTGGAGTTTTTGTCGCCTCCTCCGGCGTTCAGCGTTGTTTCCATCTAAAAGATAATCCAATAAAAAAACAAGTCATTACCTCATATACAAGTTCAATCATTCAAACGTCACCTAACATTTCCACGTGACAATGTGGAGTTCATGGATATCTTGAACTACATAATTAAAACATGAAAATTATGACTGGTTTAAGGGAGTCAAAGATTATACAATATATTAATACAATCTACACGTGATTTACTCTGGGGTTTATATAGTAGCTGGAGCTTAATTTGTGATGGTCTGAGCCTCTCAAACTGTTCGTCACACCAGAGGTCATTTTGGACATTCAGTGCTACAGTGACACCATGTGGAAATGTTCCACTAAGACCACGAAGACTCAAACGCTCACAGCTCTGCAGAGAAACACATTCGTCCCTCTTATGACATATTATTACATTTAATAGGACATCACATTAAACAAAGGTAGAAAATGGGCCGTCAGCAACATAAAAACCCAGGCTCATTCTGAAAGTTTTGACCGACTAACTGTCCAAAACCAAAAGATATTTAGTATATAAACTTTAAAAAAAAAAATCAAATCATCACATTAAGAAGCTGAAACCAGAGAAAATTCAATTTTTTTGCTTGAAAAGTGACTCAAACAATTAATAATTTTTCCAAACTGACTGTTTCAGCCATAGGGGGGGACTATATTTTAGAGCTGCTAGGATTAGATTAAAGAGTTTAATTTGCCGTTTGCACCGAAGTACATTGGAATTCTGAGCAGTTTACACCCAGTCAGCTTTAAGAAACAGTACAAAGAATAAGTAGCAACTCAACACAATAAATAAATAACTAATTAAAACATAAAACACCCTCAGTATAGTCAATAAATACACTAAACTACCCTCTGCATAGGCACGTTACCCCCAGAATACAAATATATGCTCCATGAACATATTAATCGATTAGTCGTCAACTATTAAATTAATCGCCAACTAATTTGATAATCGATTAATTGGTTTGAGTAAAAAGTCAAAATTCTCTGATTGCAGCTTCTTAAATGTGAATATTTTCTGGTTTCATTACTCCTCTGTGACAGTACACTGAATATCTTTGAGTTGTGGACAAAACAAGACATTTGAGGACATCATTGACCGATATTTTCACCATTTAATGTCATTTTATAGACCAAACAACTAATCGATTAATCGAGAAAATAACAGATTAATCGACAATAAATAATTGTTAGTTGCAGCCCTACTAGCTGTATTTTCTTCGAGTAAAAACAAGCCAGATATACAAAAAATATGATATAAAAATGTCAAATTAAATCACTCTATTTAAAAGGTATAAAGGTATATAAAAGGTTATTTAATATAGGCTCTATATACCTACACAAATATACTATGAACTGTGCTTATCTTACCTGTTAAAATCTATTATTACTTGGTATTCTTTCCTCATTTGCCCACCATACTGCATGTTGAGTTTAACTTTTAAATTTAGTTTTTACTCTGTGCCTGAGTGGATTTGAGGCAGACTCTACAGAAAATATTATTGTTTGTATATCTGGCTTCTGTATATCTATAAAAAAATATATATATATACTTGGATCTCAGAGGCCCAGATAAAAACACAATCTGCCACCAGTCAGGAATCAGGATGAGGAAATGTAGTGAATGTGAGGAAGAGCTGCCCAAATGAGTAAATATGGTGAGGATGTTAGATTAGTGTGAAATTCTTCTGGGCCCTCAGGAGGGCTGGTGTGGCTCTGCCAGGTGCAGAGAGAGAAATGAGTGTGATGTGATGTTTGGGAGAGGTTTCACCAGAGCTGAGAGGAGAGAGGCTGATAACTCAAACCTGAATTGCAGAAGTTAAACAGCTTCAGGCCTGAGCAGCACAGCCAAGCTGCAGAGGTAGTAGAGAAAGACCCTGCAGAGGAAGAAGCTGCATGTTAGTGAAGGTTTGCCAACTGTTTACCTACCTTGTGGGTCAGCAGCAGCAACAAACTAGTTTAGCAAAACGTTCAATTAACTCATGCAGCAGTAACATTAAGGAAGGCTACTCATTCGGTTTAGGATCATATTTGAATAGTTGTGCATTTACCTGTAGCTTGGATAACCAAACTTGATCCACTGCAGGTGTCCATGTTGTGCAAAATGTCCCCACTTCCTCACCAGCTGTAATATAATTACAACAGTTAGGTTTCCTCTCAACAAGCATCTCTATTGGCTAATTTTAGCTGAAACTTTGGTAATGCAATTTTGCACACACAAAGAGGGAAACTCCTAATGCTGCCACCTGGTGGATATTATACAGACCTGCTGAAAAGGAGATTAAAGCTGCAGTAGGCAGAAAGTTTATATTTTAACTCAAGTGTTCTGAGAGATAACTAGATTTCTGCACCTTCTCATGGCTCCGTTTTTAGACTTTAAAAAATCTCGCCAGCTCCAATTAAACGGTCAAACTCGGCAGCACTGATCAAATATGAATCAATATTCTGTTACTGTAATGCCTATTTCTCTTTTCAAATGTGTTCAGAAACATCATGCAGTGCACTGTTTAGCTGTAAAATGAGAAAAGTTTGCTCCTGCTGGTGGGCCGGCTTAGTATTTCCTCAACTGATCTCCACCTGGCAGAAACTTTCTAATTTTACAGCTTAACAGTACACTACAAGATGTTTCTGAAAACATTTGAGGAGAGAAATAGGCATTACAGTAACAGAATATTGATCCATATTTGATCAGCGCTGCCTAGTTTGACCGTTTGATCGGAGTTTGTAAGTGATTGACAGCTGCTCAGAGACGGCAAGGCTCCAGCTCGGCTCTGATTGGTTGTTTTCCTCCGGTCTGTGAAATCTTGCAGATGCCATTAGGAGCACCGGAGGACACAGAGGCACATGATTTTTTTTTGTCAGATTACCTGTCTCATGCACTACTGTCAGGATATAGTGACCATTTTATAAAAATAACTTTTTTTTAATCATATTTGCTCCATTTCTACCCACTGCTGCTTTAACCCAGTTTAGTATATATGACACATTGCATTGATTTCATCTTGATGATAAATCTCTTGAACAGACTGAAGTTATTTTCTACGCAGCTCTGCAGGGGTTTTCATTTTACAGATGTGAGACAGTAACGTCAGGGATCTCTAATATTAGAGACATCCATTAAACATGACCTTACCTGTACATACAGTTGAACCCGGTTCTCAGGGCTCTCTGCCAATAAAAATACTGCACACTGAACGGGAGAAAAGACTCACCTTTTAAAGACACATTTATGACACTCGTTTTTTTAAGATTTTTTTTTTTTTATCAATTCAACAAGCTTTTTATATCAAACGTTCAAATCATACTCTCAACTGTGTGTTCACTTAAAGATATACTAAATAATTTCAACAGGGGAAATCCAACGTCCTTTGTGACATGTAAACATAAAACACAAAATGAAAATAAGATACCACTTGTACGTCTTTTCCTGTCGATATTGTGCAGCCAGTTTAGTTTACATTAAGTAAAAAAAGACACTAAAGACAACTGTACACAAAATTTACATTCCTCTAACAGTTCAACATGGCTTCTGTTTTCTAAGCTTTTTTTTTTTTTACAATCAGGTCCAGTATTTACAGTTATGGGGGGGAACATATGTTTAACTTGGGGAATTGATTTGTCTCATTGCACACTGTACAGATGATGATGACGAGGGATTATCTGAAAAAAAGAGGAAGATTCACCTGAATGATCACAAACAAAGAGAATAAATATTTCTAACTATTTAGAACAATGGGAAATGAAAGCAGAGCTACGACTGTGAAAGATAACAAACCTGAATTGACCACGTTGGTTCCTAAGCGACATTATAACTGTAGATGTTTAAATCCTTTGTCTGCATCCGAGCTGTTTATTTGAATATACATTTTGTTTTGTTTTTTACAAGTGAGCCATATTACTTCAAGAACATCTCTGTTCATTGAAAGACAATAAAATTCAGGCACTGGAGGACAATCACAATAAACTGAAAATGACTATCTGTGCGTTGAGATCAGAATTTAAAATTTTGTACACCGAAAACAGATCAGAAAATTAGTTTCCTTGTACCTTCTCCCTGTTTACAAACTAAACTTGTGTGCCCAGGAAGAGGTGTTTGAGATGATTTGCACACTTTGTACAAAAATCTATATTCAAACTAGAGCGTGATGACAACATTTTGGAGTGCTGCAGACGTTAGTTGTCCTATTGTTTAAGGAGTGCTACAAGTCTTGTACTTGTGTCATAAACTAAGGTTTCTTAAATATGAGTTGTATGACAAACTTAAGTGATGTTATTGGATAGAGCCACACTAGGAATTTGAATTTTTGTAGGGTGGGGTGGGGTACATTAATAATTTTGACGACAACATTTGAAATTCTTTGTGTGGCAGATACAAAGGATGTAGACAAAGTCACACGTATGTTCGTGTTGGCCAAAGCAAAACAAACAAAACAACCTTTCCTTGTTGAATTTAAGGAAAAGAAATGTGTTTTTTACATAATGTTGACTCGTCAACAGATGAGGCGATTCACTGTAGAACTCAAATTATTATCTATAAAACAACCATCTTGTTTCCATCCGGTGGTCTGTATGTTTGCCATTTTAGGCTTTAATTTACACTATTAAACAGACACCACATCTCACTTTTAACGCACTGTCGGTCATAAACAGGATCTTTTACACAGTAGAAGGTGTGTTGTATATTTTGGCGGTGTCACTGTTAACCAGTCTCTCTTTTGTCCCCAAGTTTGAGAGCTTTTTAAATTCACAATATATAATGAATATTCACAATAAAAGCTGATGCATCTCAAGTGACAATTCGTGTTCATTTGTTTCTTATCTGAAGAGGAGTCCTGGGTTCAAAAAGGTTTCGAGGTTCCCGGTGAGAAACAAAAACCTTTATCTGATCCGCTGTTTGCTTCAAGTCTTCCGTGTGGCGGTTTGGGGGGGGGGTGTTCAGTGAAGCGGGGCCGGGACTCTACCACTTGCCCCTCTTGCTCCAGTCCTTAGGTGTGAAGTGAAGGCATTTTGGATCTATGCGCAAGTGTCTCTTCTGCATCGCTCTTTCGTGCCCGTCCACAATGTCCTCTGAAAGAGTCAGGATGTACTGGCCCTAGATTCAAGAGACGAGATGGAGTCACATTTTTAGACAAAATTTCACATCATATTTTCTAGAGCATACTGCATACAATTTTGTAGAGCTCTTCGGATACCATTTTTTCTTTCCCATACCGATTCCGATACCTGAACTTGCTTATCGGCCGAGTACCGATCAGTTATCAGTGCGTTAAAAACAAAAAAATCTATTTATATACTAGAGCTGTCAATCAATTAAAATATTTAATTGCCATTAATCTCATGATTGTCCATGATTAATCAAGATTAATCACAAATTAATTGCACATTTTTTATCTGTTCAAAATGTACCTTAAAGGGAGATTTGTCAAATATTTAGCACTCTTATCAACATGGGAATGGACAAATATAGACTAACTTTATGCAAATGTATGTATATATTTATTATTGGAAATCAATTAACAATGACAAATAATGTCCAGAAACCCTCACAGGTACTGCATTTAGCATAAAAAAATATGAGTGTGTCATTGTGCTGACTTGACTATGACTTGCCCCAAACTGCATGTGATTATCATAAAATGGGCATGTCTGTAAAGAGGAGACTCGTGGGTACCCATAGAACCCATTTTCATTCACATATCTTGAGGTCAGAGGTCAAGGGACCCCTTTGAAAATGGCCATGACAGTTCTTCAGCCAAGGATGTAGGGCTGTGTATTGGCAAGAATCTGTGGATACGATGGGCATCATGATACAGGGGTAACGATTCAATATATTGCGATACTGTGAGCAAGGCGGTATACTGAGAATTTCTAATTCTATCTAATTTTAGGAAAACTGTGACAGTACAAAGAACACGACGCCATATGCATAAAATCTGAGTAAAAAAAAGTTTTATGCAATCAGAACAGTGGAATCATTTATCACTACTTTTAGAGGACACATACACAGAGAGGGTGCATCTCTTTGCAAAAGAAATAAAGTACTTACTAAATTAATCTTTGCATGTAAACTATTATTACTATTATTATTAGATATTAAAAATCAATACCATGTTTTTGAGAATCGATACAATATATACAAATATACATAATATCACGATACTCAATATTTTCTAACACCCCTAACATGAGCTAATAAATGATATGATAACATATTGGATCCGTGCATAGACTTGTGTACTCACCGATACCCAATCCAGCATTTTAGGCTGTAACCGAGGCGTTTCCGATACGGATATTGGAACTACTCCACATTTTTTGGGGAAAATAACATCTGGCTACATCAATATGTGATCTGAGTGGATACCTATAGTGTATTATATCAGCTACCTGTGACCTTTGGCGTCAAATATTGCTGATTTCATCATCATTCATTAAACCTTTTATTAAATTCTCTTTTTATTCTCTTTTATTTGATAGAAACATTTAAACAATGCTTCTCCCAATAATGACATTAAAAACATTCACAAAGTTTCAAAACATCTGAAACTACAGTTGAATGGAAAGTTGTGTGAAGACTGATGACAGAAGTGTGGAGGGTCACTGTTTTTACGACTGCTTCTAGTGTTTTACAAAGGTTGCAAGGCATTTCAGAAAGCCTTCCATGCCAAAGTATAGGGGTGAAAAATCTCCATTTCGGAACAGAGGTCACCACTGATGCACCATTAGTTTAAGTTGTTAATTGATAGACCACCATGCTGCAGATGAAATGAGAAAGAGCAGGGTTGAGGATGAAGGAAATAAAACTGGAACACAGCGTTGGTCTCTCACCTTGTAATAGTTGATGAGGTTGAGGTACTGGAGCGTTGAAATGACGTCTTCTTTCTTTACACTTGTGATCTCACTGATCTCACTGGAGGTCAAATGAAAAGTGAGCCAATCATTAAACTGCTGTTGTGAACAATTATTCGTTGGAGACAATAAAACGCCACAAAGAGTCACATACTTGATGGTGATCTGCGGCCTTTCTCCGTTGTCAGGTTTAAGGTCCATGAGAATTTCCAAGATGGTCTGGGACCAGTAGGAGCGATATGACAAAAGACCGAGGTCAGAAAGAGGCTTCTCAGGCGTCCCCGTCTTCCCTTCTACCTTGGACAGCTCGTAACCTGACAAATAAACACACAGTGAACAGATCAGCACAGGCCAGGTGAACATAGAAAATGCCCAAAGTATTTGAATGTATTTACTGAACATTGTGCCGCTGTGTTTTATACGACACTTACTGAACTCAATGAGCAGTTTGCCGTAGCCTCTCCGCTGGTAGGGAGGCAAGGTCAGGATGCAGGCTACGTTATAATCTTCAGTCGACTCTTTTTCCTGCACACGGAAAAAAAAAGTTCAGTTTTGGGAACCTCTGTTTCCAAGCTGTTACGAGTGGACTGTACATACACACTCTAACAGTAGTTAAAAATGATTTGCACAACTTGTGTACCTTAGAGAAGTAGCCCACTATGTGGAAGCCTTTGGAGTCATACTCTGTCATTACATAGAAGAGGAAAGGGTCTGTGTCGTAATACAAGGTTTTGTGGTCCAGGAAACACTTAGCAAGTAAACACAGGTTCTGGGAATACGTCTGGAAATATAAAACAGATATATATCAATCAAAAAACAAATGTTGTAAAAAAAAAAAACATGTTGAGGAGAGAGGAAAATATCCTGTTACTTACTTTGTTTTTCCTGCCGTCAATCTCAAAAAATGAGATGGTGCCTTTGCGGTAGATCTCGTTGCCTGGAGGATGTCTTAGATTACATTTTGTCTGTCAAAGAAAAAGGAGGTAAGCGCAATGTGCAACAATCCAAGCAGCGAGAGATTAAGGGCTTAAGATGGCGACATACTGATGATTCTTACCAAATGCCTCTGGAGACACTTCAGGCTTTTGAGGTACTTGAGACAGAATTCACAGAGGTAGAGGATGGGCAGTGTGGTGAGTTCCTGCGGGTACGGCGAGAAGTACCAGGGCTTCAGTCTGTGGCGTCCTAACTCTATGCACTCTATGTTTTTCATCCGGGTGACGATGTCGTCATGGCTGCGGTCGGACACCAGACTGCCCGTCATGCGGGGCGCGGACGGGATGCCGTCCGAACTGTCTTGGGAATCCTGATGGAAAACAATGTGAACATTAGACACATTAGACAAACAACAAGCTGCTTGATCATATGGAGCATGTGTATTTTAAGATTTCTATAAATAAGTAACATGGATAATCACAGTGGTTGCACACATTACCAAAAGGACTAAAGTTGGGTCTGACATAAGCAGCACCCCTGTTTTATTGGACCCACTAAGACACAGATGCATTTGCACAGCAACACACAATCAACGGGCAATAACAGGAAGTATAACAGACCTCTGGTGGTGGTAGAAAGACGCTGGCACTTTGAGGGTTGTTGTACTGCAAAACCTTTATCATCTAGCAGAAAAAGACACAAAAAACAACAGCTTTTAGAAACTAAAGAGGGAAATAAATGGTTCTTATCTACACTGAACAGTTTGGTTAAGGGGCAGTCTGAAAGCAATACTGAACTTCAGTGTAACACGATTATGGATGATTATTTTATGAGGGTTTGACGGATTGTTTTGTTAACTTGTATGACAAACCCACTGTCATCAGAGATGACGTGAGAACGTGGGAGGTCAGCAGCAGCAGCAATTTTCTAAACTCAACACAACGGAGCTGCTCATCTCGAGCAAATAGCCAGAGTGAATAGAAACCCTAAAAATTCAGGTCTGACCTGCTTCGTTTGGACATTTTTCTGCCTCATTTAGTGACTTTTTATAACGGCCTTGTTAAATGTATGTAATCAATGTATGTAATCCTCTGCTGGGTGACACCACCAATCTCTCAAAAACAAAGAATATACGTCTTAGATTATTTTGTCATATATTATAAATATGTTGTAATACAAAATTAATTGACAATGAATTCATTATTCTTTTTGCTATAATACACAAAATGTCCCCAATACTTGCTGGTATGTTGTAGGCAAATTGTGTTTATTTCCAACTAATCCAGAAACATGAAACAAAATAATAGGGAATTGTGGCAAAATTAACAAATTAAAAGTATTAGTTGTCAACATACTTGTGTTTTCTAAGGATGATTACATAGAAATAAGCATGATGAAAAAAAGAAAAAGGGAAAAGCATTCATGTGAGAAATATGTTAAATTCTTTTCTTAAATTTGGGATTCTTTTTCTGACAAAGATGTCTGCAAAACGTTAATCCTGCTCATATTAATAAAGGCAGTATTTGTGGTCATTTTGGCTGTTATTACTGGTGTAATATGAAAATGATGAACATAAATAAAATGTGTTCTTTGACTAAGGTGTAGAATGTAATACTCTATGTATACTGTATACATTTTATTTTGAAGTGCTCAAAATTAAGATTAATTCATGCATTTTCAAAACCAAAAACATGCAGAGACTCTGACATAAGGTATATATTTGACATGAGAAAATAATAAGCCTACTGTAAAGATGAAATATACTGAAGTTATATACCTCGTCAGTTCCCCCACAATTAGCTTTCCTCTTCCTCCCGGGCTGCGAGGGGATGAGTCGTCGGGCTGTGCCGTTCTATTGTTGTAAAAGAAATGAGAAGTTACACAATAGCCAGTGAAAAAATACTTCAAGCCAAATATTTAAGAATCCAAGACGGATTTTCTTACCGTTGTGAGCGAGGAGATCTGTTCATGATCTTCGCGGGACTTAAAGGTGTTGGTCTCCCTCACAGCAGGAAAAACAGACGCCTGAGAGGCTTCAGCTGAACTTGGCAGGGAGGGCACGGGGGTGGCCGGGGATACCTGAGTCGCCAAGGGGACGGCCTCTACTTTCCTCTTCTGCAGCAAACAAACGTTGTTAAAGACATTTGGCTTAAAATGAATACAAGCAGACCAAAACACATCAGAATTTTTGTTTCCAAACAGGTTTTGATTCCAGTCAGACCAGAGGCATGTGTTCAAGTTTTTCAAAAATGCACAGCAATGTAATGATTAAAAGCTACTCCGGTTTTGTTTCATGAAGCAGTGCCATCTTAATATTATCTACAATCTGTTCACTGATATGAGCCAAGACTGTCTGGTTTAATAGCCACAGCATTTCACATTAAGCAGGTTTTTACCTATTTCTGTTTATCTCCAGGTTAAACTACTCCAATGTAAATGTCCTATTAAAACCTGGTATTAAGATGCAACAAACACATATCAGCTGCAACTCCACTGGGTTTACACTCACAACTAAAAATGTGTCTTCAGGAGTCTTAACTGCCTGCATCAACAACTTTCCACTTCTTCCTTGTTGTGCTATTTACTGCGTTAGCTGCTTTATTTTTTAAAATATTTTATTTTACACCTGCAGATAATGAAAGCTCATTAGTAATAATCAATAATCCATCTTCAGCACAACATGAGAGATTACAACATAAACAGAGAACACCAGCTACCTTGAAAGATTTGAAGTTGAAATGTGGCTTGACAAGTCCAGTGCATACACCTGACAAACATTTGGACACACTGTGTGTTAAACCACTTCCAGATGTGATCTGCACGACCGGATCAGCATCTTCCTTTTTTATGTCGTGGTTGTTTATTTCTGGATTCCCATGCAGTTCACCATGGCCCGACAGCTGTGTGATCACACAAGATGTACGTTAACACCAGGTTTAAACAAGGTCTCAGTCATTTCCAGAATGTGTTCATTTTCAAGTTGTACCGGCGTGGGGAGGGTTTTGCCTCTGGAAGGAGCTGTGGCAGACTGTGCGTTGAGATCTTGACTCTTCCTCTGAATTGAACAGAAAGGAAGAGAAGGAACGGGGTTAACTGACATTCACGTTAACCCTCTGGTTAAAACTCAGGGATTCACTGTACACACAATGTGTGTCTTCCATAATAACTAACAGCATTAAAAATGGACAGTTTCTGTGGCAAACGAAATCAGACCTGAAGACTTATGAATACAAAAATGTGAGACTGAAAACTGACTTCAATTGGGACTGCCATCAGTCAAATTCATCTTTAACTATGTTTATTGTGCATTTATATCAATATTTAATTTTCAAATATCAGTATCAGTAATTATCGTCAGTACCGGAATAAGGCAAAACACCCCTAATTTCAATGTTTCTTAAAAATGGAGAGTTCTATATATCACGTACTCCTGAAATGTATTTATAAAATTAGCCTCAAGTGTAGGCTGGGTTAAATATAAAAAAAAACATTTAACATAATCCTGTGCCCACACAGCTAGCAAACACAATATATACAGTGTCGGTACATCTTAACAAATCATTGTTTCACACAGCATGCAAAGTACTGTAGGCCATTAGTCAAGTTACCATGGAAACTCTTGCTAATATCTTGTAGTTAAGCAGAGTTTTTCTGCTCAGCCAACCAACGTAAAAACATAGTTATTCTTTTTGTTTTTGCTGCATGTATTGACCACTGATTACAAATACTAATCTGACTTGTTACAATCTACACCACACAGATTATTATATCCACTTAGTAATATTCATAACAGTAATTAAGATTGACATTAACTTTTAAATTCTGTGAGTAGCTTGAAGCAAGACAAAGGGCGAAACATGACTAATCTCACTCATTTAACAGAAATAGCATCCACTGGCCTTCCTTGAAGCCATCTTTTAAAATGACTCCGTCACTGTTGCAGCTGCCAAACACACTGGGATGAAAAGGCTAATATGTAGGCTAATATTGTATAATCTAGTGTCTTCACCATGGTAAAATAATGCAGCCAAACCTGGGTGTACTGTTGCAATGTTTGGGGCCTGAGATAAACATCTGGATGTGTAGCATACGCTTACCACTTCTCTCTCTGGAGAACTGGGACGGGAGCCTGGAAGACCGTTCTTGGTTGGCGTTTTAGCTTCTTTCTTGGGGAATTGAAGTTTCTTCATGTCCAGCCTGTCCCCCGTGACCCACTCATCCAGGCGCTTGTTGACTTTTGACACAAGCAATTTCACACAAACGAGAAGACATTTGCCGTCATGTTTCTGTGTAACGTAATTCAGCCTGTGACAATAACAGTTAAAACGTCAAAGAAAACAAGAAGTAACACAAAAGATACTCACAGTCGATATAGTGAACATAGTAAAGCTTTCTCGAAGACACTTCCTTCACACTTAGAATTTCAGCCAATGCTGTAAGAAAAAGCAGAAGAAGTCAAATTAAAACTTGCAATGAACTGTACTCAAATCAACAAACTCATTGTGATGGACATTTCAGATTTACCACCATGCTTAATAACAGTCAACAGACATTGTGGGTTCAAGGATTCATGTAGCTTTCACTAAACTAGGGCAGCAAGTAGTGCTGAAACAGTTAGAATCACATTCAGATTTGTTTTCCAAGTACATGTGCACATACAAGGATGCACTTACACAGAAATAGAAATAACAGCTAGGAACCAGGACAACAAAGCCGTTAGAGGGTTATTGATAGCGTATGACTGATTTAAGTGCTCATCAGAGTGACGGCCTGCAGAAAGAAGCTGTTCTTGTGTCTGGTTGTTAGCAGAGTACTCAATCAGTCAATGGACAGAAACTCAAATCGCAAAAATACCAAAATATGTTGGTTTTAGCTTCTCAAGTGTGACAAATTGCTGCTTTACATTATTGTCAATTAAGTATCTTTTGGGACAGTAATTTTAAGACTCCACACAACTCTGGGGATTTATGTGGCCATTTTTCATAATCTCTTGACATTTTATAAATAATGAACTGAAAAGATAATTGATAACACAAATAAACGTTTGCATCCCTTGTCATGAGTTAAATCTAAGGTGTCACAAGATACTAAAAAATACAGGAAAGAAAGTATACAACTACTATAAAAATTATGTAGAAATGATTCTTGTTTTTAGCTTTTATAATGTGAAATAGTGGATAGTTATACCTCTATTATAAATTGACTTTAATAAGAAAACTAAGATGATGTTCTTAATATGCCTGTATATGTTCTTAATGTATATGTTCCATAATATGCCTTGTACAAAGTATTTGACCTGTCAAAACAGGTATGACCATTTTAGACCAAACATAGCCTTTATAAGTGAGCCAGTTTGTAGTCAGGCAACCAGCTGTGTTATCTGAACAATGTGTCTCAGATTTGTAAACAACAGCCTGATATCAGATTAGTTAGTCTTTCCTGATAAAATACATTTATAAAATTGTCCCTGAGAGATGTCTAGTTAAGTTATTGTTGGCTATAACAATGGTGTTAGCAAGCATTTAACTTAAAAACACCCCCATGATGTAGAAATTATTCTTGTTTTTAGCTTTTATAATGTGTAAGAAGAGTGGATAGTTATACCTCTATTATAAACTGACTTATATTAAGCCAAAACATTTGGAAACCACTGCATTAAACCCACTTGGAGATGAGGTTTAAAAATATCATAAAATATGTGTATTTATGCTGAGATGTCAGAGTGATAAAGCTGCCATAATGGCCTTTGTGAAGCTCAACAATAACAATTTAACTGAGCAAGTGTCACTGAGTTTCCCAATTAATCTGATTAATTTCATCAGTCTGACCTGTCAAAACAAGTAGGACCACTTTAGACCAAACATGGCCCTTATAAATGAGTTAATTTGTAGTCAGGTAACCAGCGGTGTTACCTGAACAATGTGTCTCAGATTTGTAAACAACAGCCTGATGTCAGATGGATTTCACCTAAGTTAGTGTTTCCTGATTAAATATATTTATAAAATTGGCTAGTTAAGTTATTGTTGGCTGTAACAGTGGTTTTAGCAAGCATTCAACTTAAAAACACCCCTATAGTACAGCTCCATGTGAGCCCAGTGAGTGTGGTGTTGATAATTCATACGACACCTTCTCACACAAAAAGTACCTCAATCATATGTCTTATACTGTATATGTTCTTAATGTATATGTTCTTAATGTATATGTTCTTAATGTATATGTTCTTAATGTATATGTTCTTAATACACCTGTATATGTTCTTAATGTATATGTTCTTAATATGCCTGTATATGTTCTTAATGTATATGTTCTTAATGTATATGTTCTTAATACACCTGTATATGTTCTTAATATATATGTTCTTAATACACCTGTATATGTTCTTAATGTATATGTTCTTAATACACCTGTATATGTTCTTAATATATATGTTCTTAATATGCCTGTATATGTTCTTACTGTATATGTTCTTAATATGCCTGTATATGTTCTTAATTTGTACCTGTATATGTTCTTAATATATATGTTCTTAATATGCCTGTATATGTTCTTAATGTATATGTTCTTAATATGCCTGTATATGTTCTTAATTTGTATGCCTGTATATGTTCTTAATGTATATGTTCTTAATACACCTGTATATGTTCTTAATGTATATGTTCTTAATATGCCTGTATATGTTCTTAATGTATATGTTCTTAATGTATATGTTCTTAATATGCCTGTATATGTTCTTAATGTATATGTTGTTAATATGCCTTGTACAAAGTATTTGACCTGTCAAAACAAGCAGGACCACTTTAGCCCAAATTTGTAGCCAGGCAACCATCTGTGTTACCTGAACAATGTGTTTCACATTTGTAAACAACAGCCTGATGACAGATGGATTTGGCTTAAATTGGTGTTTCCTGATGAAATATATGTATAAAATCATCCCTGAGAGATGTCTAGTTAAGTTATTGTTAACTGTAACAGTGTTTTCAACCTAAAAACCTCCCTATAGTGCAGCTCCATGTGTTCCCAGGTAGTGTTGTCAGAGCTGCAGGCTGCAGGCCGAGGCGTCCTGATAACAACAGCTGAGCTACCAGCTAGTTAGCTTTAGCTTAGCTTAGCTTAGCTTAGCTTAGCACATATATAACGATACTTACGCCATTCGTCCTCGTGTTCCTGGTTCTTACGGAGAACCGGGAGCCGACAGCCCTCCACGATCTCGACCTGTCGAAAACAACACGTTAATGTTCATCCTGAGAGCGGCTAATGAGTCTATAATAACAGTTATATCTCTGTTAGACCCACCGATGATGCGCTGTCCGCCATCTTCATGTCATCTGAGAGAGCAGAGCAGCAGCAGCAGCAGCAGGAGGAGGAGAGCGGGGGGTTGTGGGAAAATGCCGGTCCACCACCAAGATGAAGGAAACAGCAAGATGGTGAGGGTTGAGGAGCGGAAGTCGGGAAAACCAACCCGGAAAGACGAAGCAGGAGTTTTCACCAAGAGGAAGATAAGAATAAAAAGAAATAAGAAATAAGAAATAAGAAACAAGAAATAAGAAATAAGAAATAAGAAATAAGAAATAAGAAAATAGAAAATAGAAAATAGAAAATAGAAAATAGAAAATAGAAAATAGAAAATAGGAAATAAGAAATAAGAAATAAGAAATAAGAAATAAGAAATAAGAAAATAGAAAATAGAAAATAGAAAATAAGAAATAAGAAATAAGAAATAAGAAAAAATAAATAGAAAATAGAAAATAGAAAATAGAAAATAAGAAAATAAGAAATAAGAAATAAGAAATAAAGAAGAAAAAACAAAAAACAAAGAATAAAGAATAAAGAATAAAAAATAGAAAATAGAAAATAGAAAATAGAAAATAGAAAATAATAATAATAATAATAATAAAAAAATAACAACAATAACAAAAAAACCAAGAGGCAGATACTATTCTTTTTATCAGTCCATGTTCCAGCAGGTTTACTTTGTGGTTACCTCGGTACTCCATTGTTCAAAACACTTACAAAACATCCATTTACTCTTAAATCCCAATGGCTTGATGATCCCATCCTTTGAGCAAAAAATGGGCTAAATCTAGTTGAAAGGTAAAATTTTTAGATGTAGGTTACAGTTCATTTTAATGATAGTTATTCAATAACTATATGCTTGTCAATGCTCTTTAGAAGTTGATCCAAAAGGCTGGTTGTGCTCCCTCGGAGGAGCTCAGAGCATACAGGGGCATTGCAACATCAGCACTTGCTTAATAGTAGTTACTGAAATAACTCCAACTACACGCATCAGCTTCTAACTGCATGCTCAACTGCCCTCTTGTTCTCAGTTTGCTGAATTTAAGGGGAAGCCAAGTGGCACAGGCGTGCAACACCTTTATTAGGATTACTACCACCTGATTGGACAGTGAGTGCATCGATCTGTCTCGGGGATGCTGAGGCCTTAATAGGGTTTAAGCCCATTTGATGACTATGCAGTACTCATAAAACACAACCAGAAGGTTGAGTGCACACATAAAAAAAACCTGAAATCAATCCAGGTACATTATGTTGAGATGAAATGACATTTCACATATTCATTCTCACATATAATACTGTAAAAAGACTGCATGACATGTAATATACTGATGTATTCCTGTATGTTTTCAAGAAGAGATGGTATGGTACATTTCTTGCCAGCAGGGGTCCCTCTTGTCTACAACCTCATCATATCTAGAGGAAAACAAATAAACAGGCTTTGAACAGACTGTGACCTCCTACATGACTTTCAGTGACAACATTAATTAGGGCGTAATACACAGCTGAATGGTGATTTAGATTAGTTAGACCGTACGGGATCTGAATACCAACCATGGGACCTGTTATAAGTTCAGCACATAAATACACAATGATTTAATATTTATTTGATTTTTTTTTCATTTTTGTTAATTTATTTTACCTTTTTTTTCTCACCTCTATATGCAACGACGAGGGCATCTCAAGGTCAAAGTCTGGAATCTAGTTTCCTAACCTGACACAAGCTAAGCTCTTTTTACATGTTGCTCTCCAGTGATGGAGAAAAATGAATTCAAATCTTTGTTAAAGTCTCAGTGCCTTTTCTTTTGTCACCTGCTCTCAGCTGTATCATGTTATGATGAATATAGGTTACTGCTTCACCACATTGAATGGAGCCATTATGCTCATTTTGCGGAAGCACTTAAATCCCTCTCATCGTGCTGCATTGTGTTTACAGCTCTTGCAATCACAAGGACAATGGCGCCTTTGGGCTGTAAAATGTGTAAAGAAAAATTGCTGATCTTTGTGGTTCTGGGTGATATTTACACCTAGCTTTCCATTTTAAAAGAACACTTTCTCCTCTGTCCACAATAATACAGCTTACATTACAAAAGGCTTTGCTTTCTTATGTGTTTTCATATTAATACATGACATGAAACACCAACCAAGCTAATATTGGGTATTTCAGCAACCAGTGGTGGTTATTGACATGCCTCTAATGTGACTTTAAAGCTAAAACCATTGTCTCATGGCACATTTATATGAAGAGTGAACAAAAAGTTTAAAAAAATGTAACTCCACAAGACCACATCAGTGCCCTCAAAACCCTTGTGTACGGACAAACTGTCATAAAGTGCTCTTGCTGAAATATCTGATTGAGCAAACAACCAATAACCATATGTATACAGTATATTAACTTAGTTAACTTTGTGACGATGTATAGGCCTCATAAATACATGTGGACTAACATTAGTCAATGTTTGAGTGAATCATCTCACTGAGCGAGGGCAAAGGTTATAAATGATCTTTATTATAATCCTTGGAACAGCGTTCAGTATACAGAACTTGCATTTTTTTGAGTTGGGAAACCATAAATTAAACTGTAAATGAAAACAAAGTCATATCAAACAAAAATGAAATAAAAAAAACAATTGAACAGCCTTCCATTCTATATGACTAATTATCAATCAGACAATCGTAGCTTTCTGTAGGGATAGCCTGCATATTATTATTATTATTTACCATGCATGATAGAGTGCACTAACATCAGGTGGCTTATTATGACAAACAGGTGAAATAGTGACATGAGAAATAAAAGTGTAATAAAAGAGAATGAAGCATTTTGATTTGAACATACGCTGTATCCCGCACAGTCACTTCCAGAATACTGCTTACACGTGATTTTAGCATCTCGACTGTGAGTGATGATCACTCTTCTGACCTGGAAGGGACGCTGCCAAACAAATCCTAAGAAACATGACAATTTTAGGAGGATTTGAAAATCCAGTTGGATCTGAATCACTACAAACATCGTGGGCGACTTTTCAGAGCTCCTTCTTTGGTCAGAAGATTAATGAGGGCATTTGACAACATAATCTCACTGAGAGGTACACCCCTCTACATTTCACATTTCGCAGCAGAAGAAGGATGATTTGTTTTCTTCTTTGGTACAACAGGCCTCAAGACCTCAGGCCGAGACGTTCCCAGACTGGTTAATGACTTCAGCACTGCTAATTATCCCTGCTTTGTTCCGGGGTCTTTTCTCTTTTTTTACATCATACCTGCAGGTCTGCTACCAACTCATGATTTTTTTTGAATTTGGGGAAAACACATATCTGCTGTGTTGGCAGTAAAAGTGACTTTATGCAATACTTCTTCCATGCTACACATTTTCCTGCGCTAAGAACCAATTACCTTGACGGGGTCTAACATTAAAATGGCCGGTGGCTTTCTTCCATGGCTTATCCAGCACCGTCTATACAGTACATTTATTAATTCTGCTTGTGCCCCTCTAATTAAATCCTTAAGAGGGTCATCCAGTAAACACGTCCACCACATTAGTTACTGAGCAGAAGCAACAAAAACATAATGAAAAGATGAAAAAAAAATACAGATTGCAGCACATTTTCCCTTCATGAAATTGGTCTCAAACACCATTGGATGGTTATTGCACATAATAAAACTGTTAGGAACAAAAATGACTAAAATTAAGCTCTTAATAGAAAACATATGATGCCACAGCAGTGGGAGGTATAACAGTTAAACATCACAATGTCGACTATTGCTATTAATGACAGCATCCCAACCTCCACCTCCACCTGTCTGTGCAGGACTCCACCTGCTGAACACACTGATCTGCTCTCTGATCCAGTTTGTTCCTAAAGAGACCGCCAGTCTCTTCAGCTACATAATGACACATGTGGTTGACTGTCTTTTATCCTTCCTCATATTTCACACATTTCTACGCTACCATCTCCCTCCTGATTCTTTCTTCTTTTTTAATCCACAGCAGTGACGCACTCGACTCCAGATATTCTAAAAATGTCCAGCAGAAAGCGGAGGATTCGCATCTCCTCAAACACGGCAGGATAAACACATTTGGATGAGGAAATAAAACCGATTTACTCTGAAATTTAATATTTCGTAAATTTCATTCCTAATGTGAACATGCAACATTCGGTTGCTGTTTTTTCCCATTATACTTTCAAGCATCACATAGATATATAAAAATAAAATAAAATTCAAATAAATAAAAAAAGAATAAACATTGAAAAGTGCAAATGTACATTTGTTTACAGCATGACATATTCACTGTACAATCGTTGATTATATACTCACGTTATTTTATGCATTATAATAAGGATTACTAAGTAGCATTGTTTAAGTAAGAAATATTTCATAGCAAGTCTATTGGAAAATATTTGCATTGCCCTGCAACAAGGAGAGGCTCTTCTAAACATTGCCATGGGTGAATGTGTGTGTTTGCTTGTGTGTGTGTGTGTGTGTGTGTGCGCGTGTATACATATGTACCTGTGTGTGTGTGTGAGAGAGAACCAGCATGTTTGGTTGACATAAGGTGTATGTGCAAACAATGAAGCAGAGGAAACTCAAATCATTCTAGTTCAGAGGCACAAAAACTGTCCAGCCAGCGTTTCAAGTATCTAGCATCGTTTTGGACAACACACATCTGTCAGACATCAGCAAAGCAGAAGAGAGAAGAAGAGAAAAAAAGGATATTTCCTTTTGTAGCTCAGTAGGGAGGCATCTAAAGAGTCATACAACGAGTGGAAACGAGCAGTTCGAAGGATTGTGTCAAAAGAGCGACACTTTTTTTAAGCACAGAATAGGCTGTTACACTTCACCTGAAACACCGTTGTCTCTGTGCATCAGGCTGGAAACAGCAGTCATGCTTGCGTTCACATTCTGCTCCCAGCTCACAGAGTGTTTCCCCCGGTTATGGCAGAAACAAACCTGTTATATTAAGGAGCAGGTAAGGAATCATATGCCTGGTCGCAGGGTGAATCCACATCAGTCTTTGTATAAGACATTTTTACAAACATTTCATCCTTGTCGAAACGTTCTACCACCTTTCAACGTTAGGGCAGAAGGTCCTGCAATAATGATCCACACTGCAGGTGGGAAGCGAGGAAAGTCATCCACTGGCAGTCGTTTTGTTAATATTCCGTAAAGAAAAGCCACCGTGTTCAGCGTCTTGGTAAGGATACCCGATGAGATGATCCTACAGGAGAGCTAGAAGCCGCACAGAAGTTTTCTGGCACTGAGAGTTTCCACTTTTCCTGACGGCAATAAGACAATATCCATCCTGAAATCATGCTCCTTTGAACGGAATTCTGATATGGACCTCGAATTATCTTTTTACGCACTGGATTGAGAAGCTACAAATTATTGGACACTCCTGCACCAGGATGGTTACTATGGCTCCCCATAAACCCGGAGGCTGTGGCACTTTCTTGGAGTTACCAAAATTTCTCAGTTTAGAGACACATGCTTTCTGTTACTTTGTTGGGTATTCTGTTTATGTATAGTGCAGATACATAATATTTTTGGAAGGTAACGGTGATCTGAAAAATACTATTACCTGAAGGACAACTAATAACAGAGTAGAACAACACTTTTTCCTTCTTCTTGAATAACAAACCGTTTAAAAGATAATATTATACTGTACAGTTTGGTGGAGCAGCACAGCTTTCTGATGATTTGATGTGCTGGACTTGTTTATGTCTTTGTACATGTATGTAAAGTAGAGACAGAGAAAGAGGGACTATATGTTTGCTTACTATCTCACACTGCCGGGATATGCGTGAGTGTCCACATCCATCCGCCTCTGGACGTCTTAACGCTCCGACTTGACTTTGTAGCGCAGGACCAGGTAAGTGGCCAGTCTGAGGACCACGAAGAAACCCCCCAGCACCATGAAGTCCACGTAGAGCTTCGCGTCCTCCACGTCCAGCAGCTGCAGGACCTCCTCTGGCTTCTGGAACTTACACACCACGCCCGGACACTCCAGCTCCGACCGGTTCATCCCGTAGATAGAGAGTATCACCCCCTCAAAGCCGTACCTGAAAGGACATTTTTTTAAACTGGTGAACCCGGGCTCATTTAAAAAAAATCATTTCAGATCAGAGAAAGACTGACCACAAAGACAGATAAAATACATTTAGCATAAAGTAGCTGACAG
The DNA here is from genome assembly GCA_916700685.1 of Adelosebastes latens. Classification (NCBI taxonomy): domain Eukaryota; kingdom Metazoa; phylum Chordata; class Actinopteri; order Perciformes; family Sebastidae; genus Adelosebastes; species Adelosebastes latens. The sequence goes on from CAKAKR010060652.1 coordinate 45,746, forward strand.
TACCTGACATAGGAAACATAAGAGCTCCACTGTAGGTATTTGGGAATGGTGTCAAAATTGACGAAGAAGCCGGAGAAGAGGAGCACAGGTATGGCTGTGACTGGACCCACGAAGGTTGCCACCTGTGAGACAATGAGTAGAATTCAATTAAAAAACTGTCTCAATGAAATATCCTGTCAGCAGATACTTAAAAGAATACTTGGCATTACACTTCTATAACATTTCTGGACTTATTCCAAGCATTCTTCTTTGTGTTGCCTACATTACCCACAATGCAACACGACCACTGACAATTCAGCCAGCGATTCAGGTGATTTATAACCTGACCCGTCAGATGGTTTGTTACACAGAACCATCTGAGAAGGCGTAATTGGAAACTGTTTGGAAAAGGGCAAGCACTTTAAAAAAAAATACGTGGCATGTGATTGGAGGAACCATCTGTCAATCAAACTCTTACCGAAGCCAGTCGGGAGAAGAGCGAAAACGTCTTTTCCATCGAGAAAAGCCTTCAGTGCCGTTCTTTGCTCTTCTTTCAATGAAGAAATACCCTTGAATTCTGATATAACTGATGCTATTGCAGCATCTACGCTAACATCAGCCGCTATTGTTGTTTAGAACCAACAGTTACCAGTTTTATTTCATAAGTTTAACAACTGGACACAAGATGTCTCCTACTTCAGTGAAAAGCCCATTCTCAGTGTATGTGCACTGGAGTTTCCTCATCACACTTGTATAAATTGCACATTGGACCATGATTGGCTCGGATGTCACAAGATCGCGCTCGTACGAACATATCTTGTAGATTTAAGGTGAATACAAAGAAGCCTTCAACTTTCTAGTGTCAAATTCTGCACATATATCATTCTGTTCAGTGAAGAACAAACTTCCATCTAACAAAAACCAAAGGGGAGAGGGGGACTTTAAGGTGTGCAGGTTTGCCTACCTGCACAGACGTGGATGCAGCCCCTATAAGCAGACCTAGGGATTGGGCCACCAGGGCCGTGGACGTAGACAAGGCCATAAAGAGCAGGTAGCGACCCGCCTCTGGAGGCTGGTCAGTCATCCAATACACTATACTACAGTACATGATTGGACAGAGCACCTGTAAAAGAGATTTTGTAGTGTTACTAACTTGAAACATACTGCATTCATGTCCAAACTGTTGCATGCTCAATCATTCGAACATTACCTGGAAGGGTATATCAGCCATGGTTTTGGCCAAGTAATAGGCCTTCAGGCTGTACCAGTAGTTGAGATGTTCCCTCATAAACACGGACATCTCCAGAGGAACTGTGGGAACAACAGCAGCAGCGTTAAAAGACTTTCCACTTCAACCAGAAAAACAACACGGCAAATCAATGTTTCCACATCTCTCGCGAGAGTTAGCATCTTACAGGTTAGGACGGTGGGCATCAGGGCGGCAAACATGAGGAACAACATGGAGAAAAAGAGGAAGCCAGTGTTGTTGAAGACCTTGCTGGCGTCATTTCCAATATTGAGATAAAGCAGGCCGATCAGGACTCCAATACAAATGTGGGACATCACCCTGAGGTGGGTCAGCACCTTGAAAACACACAAAACAAACATCAACACAACTCAAAAGCCCTTAATTTGAGCAGGAATAGTTCATAGAGTAATGATTTTACCATGTCCCTGCATATTGTGATGAAGGTTCTTTTGAAAAGGATGCAGAACTGTGTGAATGTACTGGTGGCAAAGCTATGTTTCTCAAGGGTTCCTGTGTCCTGTGGAGAAAGACAGAGAGAACAAGGAGTAATATACACAGATACAAGACAACCATTGAAAGATAAATCATAGCCTTTTCTATATTTTCTATGTCACGTTACGTCACATGCGAACAGTAGAAGAATACATATAGTCTTTAATTAGAAACGTTTTTTGTATGTAACTTGCGAGTGTATTTTATATCATGTAAAACTTCATTCTCTGCTCAGGTAGACATTACTCCTCTATATCTTTAGATAACAAGTAGTTGTTTGCTGGTATATTAATGTTCTGGATATCGTATAGAGCACCTTTAACAATGTTATAACGTCTGTATAGACATACATTTTGCCCTTAAAGGAATTAAAACCTGTACTCCAATGCACACTGTGTCTGCACCACACTATAGGTGATGAATGACGGCATTGAGTGGAAGTGGAAGGTCACTAGAAGATGAAAGTTTGGAGGCTTTAGCCACAAAATTAAGATATGGACGTTTAAGAATAAAAAAACATCATAATCTCTGGTTACAGTTACTGACTGATGCCTACACAGAAAAACTTAGATAGAAAGGGCAACAGAGAAAATCAATAAACTGATAAAATGTTTAAAGGAGTAGGAGGGTAAAACTGCACCATACAGGAGTAATGGTATATCAGAGAGCTCTCGGTGGTTTACATTTACAGTTTTAGCATTTAGCTGATGCTCTTATCAAAAGCGACTCATGAGGCCGAGAAAGAGATAGAGAGAGAGAGAGGAAGCTGAGAGAGGAGACAAATCGATGGAGTGGAGGAGAGGACGAACAGTTTGGATGGTGTGGTCAGGAAAGAGTTACGGGGTGTTTGAATGTAACACAAATCACTGTGTATTGAATTTTGGGGTTCTTGTACTGGCTGCGATCACTTATTGGAACCTCAAAAATGACGTACTTTTGGTCAAAATGGACACAATCAACGCTACTTTATTTTAATTTGTATAATAAGGACAATATTTAGCATTTCTATCCAATTGTGGCTTTGCAGACTTGAAATATACCATTTTTATGTTAATGAGTAGATCCCTTATTGTTTAATGAATGCAGATAACCCATCACTGTCATCGAACAATTCTTAGAGATTAGTAAAGGCGGACGTTTTCAGTGTACTGTGGTTGCAGGGCTTGTGTTTTTCATTCCTATATGATGTGAGGCTGTGACGTCCGTAATATTAAACATATACTGTAGGTGTGGTGCTAGGTGACACTCACGCTGTGACATTGAGAGGGACAGGACGAGTCGTTTTTGTCTCTGGAGTTCTTCTTGCCCTCCTCGGAGCACAGTCCACCCTGGACCGCCTCAAACAGCACTGGATTCAGATCCCCGTACTCCCCTGACGCCACCTCAATGACTGGGAACAGAGAGGACAAGCTGGTAAGAACAAAAACACTGACACACAGACACACACTCGTACTAACGCTTGACTTACTGAAGTCAGCTGGGTTGTGGTACGTCGGGCAGTGGAGGCCCAGGTTCTTCAGATAGGGGATGAGGTAAGGGACTGTGCCCTTGTATATGCACTGACCCTGACTGAGGATGTAGAGCTGATGGGGGGAACACAGGTACAGAGTAATCAACATTGTTTCCATCACACTGACAGTCTGAATAATATATGAACAACTCACAAAACAACAGGCCCGGGTATCGACTGCTGCGCTGCCTGTCAGCTGGACAAAATGAATCACGCTAACCGGTGGTGCCCTGGTCTGAGCTGCAGCTAATGGAGCGCTAGACGTGTCCAGCACTATGAGAGCACTCAAGTTACCTTATCAAACATCTCAAAGAGCTTGGCGCTGGGCTGGTGAATGGTGCAGATGATTGTCCGTCCTCCCAGAGCCAGAGACTTCATGAGGGAGACCACCTGGAAGCAGGACGCGCTGTCCAAACCACTGAGATGGGGGACACAAGACGAGATTGGATTTGGATTTGGAGTTATGTCGACATTATGCACATTTAAAGCGGCTCAGTGATATGTATCTACCTGGTGGGCTCGTCAAAGAACATGACAGGAGGGTTGTTGACCAGCTCGAGGGCGATGGCCAGTCTTTTACACTGGCCTCCAGAGAGAGCGTTGGTGCGTGTCTGAGAACACTCATTGAGACCCAGAGCAGTCAGGATCTCATCTACCTTAGACACAGACAGACACAGATGTGGGTACACAATGACGCGCATCGGGGCGGATAACATCTACTACCATGGTACATGCGATCTTATATCATAATATTGATAAATGTTGTGATGTAGAACACTTTGTGGAAATCCAAGAGGGCTGCAGACAAGATAGTGGACATTGATAGCTATCAGAAGTCACGTTACATTAATGACCAAAGTGATATTTCATCTGTAAATAACCAGATGAAGCCTGCATTTGGCTGCTAATCCAGTGAATTAGATTCTTTAAAAAGCAGGGTACATCATTATGTTGATGCACAAATCCTGTTAATCCAATATTACCATAAACCAGGCCGGCCCACCATGTGAGACCCACAGGATCGCTGTCTTTACCGTCTTTCAGAGGCTGTAGCGGGCTCAGCTTTAGAGCTAGAGGGAAGGTACTGGTATCATATGTATCTCCAACCTTGTGGAAAAACTGGCATGGCCATTTTCACAGGGGTCCCCTTGACCTCTGACCTCAAGATATGTGAATGAAAATGGGTTCTATGGGTACCCACGAGTCTCCCCTTTACAGACATGCCCACTGTGGATTCAATGAGTCCAACTGTATTCATGTGACATATACGGCTGACCTGCTAAAGACCCCCTGTCCCCCCCCTAAAAAAGACAAAAAACGTGTCTAAGTGGGTCTCTTAGGGTTGATATGCAATATCACCCATAATGAACTAATACAAGATATTAAAAGGATAGGTACTTTGGTATAAATAGTATAGAAATCTGTGAAGTGACACTTACAAGTTCCTTTTTGACCTGCATGCTCTCATTCAGTTTCAGATTGGCAGAAACCTGAAAGACAGACAGAAGTCGGCACATTATTATCATATTGAACATTAGGATTTAATGAGGTGTTTTATATATTTTTGGATGACCTCACCATCATGGCCTCCCTCGCAGTGAGGTGTGGCAGCAGCATGTCGTCCTGCATGATGTAGCAGGACATCTTCCTGAAGGTCCTCAGGTCCCTCGGTCGACCGTTCACCAGGATCTGGCCCTTCATGCCCGTCTCCCTGTTTTTCCCGACACAAAACAAAATGACGTTATGTCCATTTTCTAAAGCACTGAATCAAATCAAAAGAAGAGATCTTCCACATCTCACCTGTACCCCGCCAGAATATTCATCAGAGTGGATTTCCCGGCTCCAGAAGGCCCCATGATGCCGATCAGCTCTTTGCTGCTGAATCTTCCCGACAGACACTTAAGGAGGGCTTTGTAACCTGACAAAGACAGGAACACAAAAAGCTGTTATTTATTGTGCTGTAAATGTTCTTATTAATCATTCTCAGACATTTTAGTCAAAAGTTTACATGTATCTATCTAAAACAATGATCAATTATATTATATATATTATATGTTATATTATTCTAGTCCATTTACCAGACTCACATTACATTGTCTACAAAATAGATAGATAGATAGATAGATACTTTTATGATCCCGAAGGAAATTTAGGCATCCAGTAGCTTAAACAACACACATCCCAACACCAATACACCTTAAAAAGAGATAAAATATAATAAAAAATAAGATAACATAAGTACAGCAGTGAAGTATGCCAATGGTAGTGCAAATAGTGCAAGAGTACTGAATATAGTAGTGTATATTATAGTGTATGATACAGTAGTGTAATGTGATAGTATAATAGTAGTATAGCTGTATAATATGATAATACAAGAAGATGTGAGAAATGCTATGAGGAAATATAATAAGAAGATATATACTAATGATAATAATAATAATGATATATAGGTGTAGTATAGGTTAATACAACAATAATAATATAGTAATAGTAATACTAATGATGGTACTATATATATATATGATATGAATGAAAGATACAGTTTCCAGCAGTCAAGTACTCCGGTGAGTATGTAAACAATGTAAACTACACAAACAATGACAAATATGAATACAAATAGCATCAGTTTATCATATTTATAAAGTGTATTTGGAACATCCACCAGTAATCACTGACAAAGAGGAGAAATAACTGGTAAAAGAATAGTAAAAAAGCAAGTTTGGATGGAAAAGTAGAAGCACAAAAACAAAATTGTACAAAAGTGAGGTTTTTGAAAGCAAATTCACAAAATCCAGCACGAGTCAAGAGTCGTGGATAATTTTAATCTACCTAAATTTATCTGACAAAAGATTTGTTAAAAGTAAGCTTAAAACATGTTGCTGTGTGTTTGCATGTTACCATCCTCACACATTACAGGGTCAGTTACTGAGGAATGAAAGTACAATTTTAGTTTATTTATATTCTATGTTCTTCCGTCAGTTTTCAGTTTACTCATGTGGGAAATTAATTGTAGAGAAGGCAAGATAGAGACGTTTGCTCGAGAATAACAACTGCTGACACAAACTTATTTTACATTCTGTATTCAGTTAGCCTTTATACCCAGAAGTTATTTTAGTCTTGGTCCATCCGCTTGGTCATTTATCAGTCTAGTCACTTTTACACTCCTGACTAAGAGAAAGTGAACCAGGTGGTTCAGCATAATGGCCTGTTTCTACCGTTGGAACCTACTGAGTCGTGTTGCACCGTGACGCTCACTTCTTAAGTGTTTCTACAGATAATTACGCAGACAGCGAGCCTAATTTCACTCCAGCATGAGGAAGTCACAGGCTACTAAATGTGAATACCAGGAATCATCAATGCTGTCGTCTGTATGAACATTTTCCTGATTAGCAGGCTACTGACAACAGTTTAAAAAATACTAATAATGCTGGAAATGGAAAGATAGACAGATAAAGATGTGCAAGAGATTATGAGTGTCTGGGGAACAGAAAAGAATTCAAGGTGAAGTATTGGCTGTGAGGAATAAAAAAAAGTAAAGACTTGTGAAAAAAAACCTAAAGAAACAAGAGTAGAGAAAGATTTAAGATCATGGCTCCCTCAGTGGCGCCAACAGGAAAAACCACAGGCTTTACTTCCCTGCAGCGGTTTAAAAGGTTGAGGTGGTGTGGCTTTTTAATGAAGATGGCTCAGGTTTTTTTTCATGACGCAGACCAGTTTTAGAGTTGACAGATTCTGAAAGCTTCCAGATATGGAGAGTTGTAAGTATCCTGCCTTGTTGTCACCCCTGTGTCTCCCTCGTCTCATCCATACATTCCTCCGCTGTCTGCAGGGATGCTTCTCCTTCCTGTCTCAGCCGTGTAATTATGGTCTCAGGCTGCAGAGCTGCCAGCCCCCTTAAACCTTCACTCTATGAGTAAAGTAGCCTAATGGCAGTGCCCCCTCCTCCCACGCAGTGTTATTACATCAGACAGCCTCCACTCAGACAGCAGAGCAGCCTGCTGTCAGTGAAGCAGCCCTGCTCTGGCATGTGGTGCATACTGATGATCTAACCCGGTGCTGTAGGTCGCGCATAATAATGGTCTTATCTGTGCGAGGCTGCGAGCTCATCCTGATCACCCAGCCTCATGAGAGCCACGGAGTATTGCTGACCTCACTGTCAAAGACGCACCGATTTAACCGCATGTGACAGCCTGATCTCATAGGATATCACAAAGTAATTGTTGCACAAATTATTATGAGTCACGGTTGAGGCGAGGTCATCACATTCCTCAAATTGGAACTCAATTCTCACACCAGGAATATGTTTTCTTATGATCCAGCTGATTAGACTGTTGTCAGGCTATTAAATAGGTGGTTATCAGTCGCTATAAGCCCCATAGATGTGGGTCAATAGGGGCCTACTACACCCACTGGTAGGTTTTATCATCTATTCACATGGTAGATCACCAAAAGAAGGTATAAAAGAAGAGGACAGCGACCTCTAGCGACCGTAGTAATTATGACAGGAGCAGAAGCAGATGTCAAAACACAATTTTCACCCAGGAGACCGGAGTTTGCCTCCCGTGTGAAACCAACAATGTGTAGGTGTCTTTGTGTTCCTAGTTATTTTAACCCAAAACTCTATGTTTTTCCCTAAACCTAAATAAGTGTTTTATTGTGCCTATTACCTAAACCTAACTGTTTTTTTGCCTAAACCTAAAGAAGTTGTAGTTTTATTGGCTGAACCTAAAGAAGTTGTAGTCTTATTGCCTAAACCTAACTGTTTTTTTGCCTAAACCTAAAGAAATTGTAGTTTTGTTGCCTAAACCTAAAGAAGTTGTAGTTGTGTTGCCTAAACCTAAAGAAGTTGTAGTTAGAATGAGTTGCGCTTAAGTGTCACTTTCACTTTTACAACGTAGTAGGAGTAGTAGGCCCCTACTGACCCACATCTACGGTGCTTATTGCGACTGATAACGCCTATTTAATGAACTGATAACAGTCTAATCGGGGTGCACGACCTGAAGAAAATTAACACTTAATCAATGTTTGTTTCTTTACTGCAATCATTGTAATCTTAAAGGACTCTGGTGAATAGGCTCTTTGATCAAATTTGCTGTGATGCAATTAGAAGATGAGTTCCAGTTTAACATTTGCATATTCTATATTTACCTTGTTTAATTAACTATATGCAAACATAAACGGCACTGCCAGACAGTGGCTGCACAATGAAAAAAGGCATATCATCACAACAGAATAACAACCTGCTCATATAAAATGCTGTCATGTGCACAAGATAGATTAGAATATGTTCAAAAGCGTACTCCATCGAGTTTCACTTCTATATATTGGTGGCGGTTATAGACGTGCAGTGAGATAGCGTCTTTTCTATTCTATGCATTTTTTTTCTTGTCAAAACCTGGTGCCTACATAACCCACAATGCAACTCAACCACGACAGTTCGGTCTGCTAGTATAGCGGCTAATGTAGCCTCAAGCTGCTAGCCTCAAGCAGAGATGAGGAGCGGGATACAGAGGTCTCCTTATGAACCAGTGGGCAACCTCTGGGTCTAAAAAGTGAAGCCACTGCAGAAACTTGCATTCTTTCTAACAGCCAGCAGGGGGCGACTCCTCTGGTTGCAAAAAGAAGTCTGACTGTATAGAAGTCTATGAGAAAATGAGCCTTCTTCTAACTTGATTTATTACATCAGTAAACATTGTTAACATGAGTTTGTGGTCTCAATCGCTAGTTTCAAGTCTTCTTCAATACAGCATGATGTTCATTTAGTAAATTATGGTCCCATTTAGAGTCAAATAGACCATAAAGCAGGGGATGCTTTAGGGCGTGGCTACCTTGTGATTGGCAGGTCGCTACCCCGGTGGTGTCCGAGCCGCATGTCCGCATTTTTGTCATAGAACTTTAACCCTTTTGCAGTGGGGTTTTTTTCTGTTCATGAAAGTTAATATTAACATTTTGGTCACCTACAAATGTCTTATTCAGTGTTCGGTTGTACTTAGCTCCACCCTCTTGTGTCACCGCTGGTTGTAAAAAAAAAACAAGATGGCGAAAGACAAAAAACAAAATGGCAACGGCCAAAATGCTGAACTCGAGGCTTCAAAACGGCTGTCCACAAACCAACGGGTGACATCATGGTGACTATGTCCACTTCACATATACAGTCTATGTTATGAATGTAAACAAAGAACATGGCTATATAGTACTCACCGCTGTAGGTCGCCCGAATTAAATGATTGGACGGGTTTATTACAGTCCTGCGCCTACGGAGTATTTGATTTATTGATTGCTGTCGGGATGTAATGAGAATTTCAACTAATATAATAAAATTATATTCTATTTATAAATATCTATTAATTTAATATAATCTATTTAAACTGCACATAACTGCATTAAAATCAACTCAGTTCAAGCTAATTTGACTAATTATAGCAAATTGAAAGCAGCTGTAAAGAAAGAAACAAGTCTTTCAAATTAAATTAATTTGTCCAAGCTGTGAAATTGCACACACAGAAAAATGAAAATGAAGGGATGAAAGAACTGAGATGAAGTGATAAGATCCGTCTGATGTTCTTGATAATTTTCTAATTGGTCCTGCCCCTCACATCAGGACATTTAGTAGATAACACACTCAGACTCTCTGTATAAACGGCCACCATTCTTCACATGACAAATACAGAGAGCTTCTGTTGGAGGCTACATTGTCTGACCACACGGCCTACAACACAACAAGCTTTCTTTTGAAATCTAATCAGACCTAATCATTAATTTTCATAACAATTCTGCATGAAAATGACACAATGTTAGTGGTGAAGCAGCAAGGTCTGCATCACAGTCATAAATTTGAGTTATGGTGTGCATGGTGATGCATTTTAAAAGGAGCAGGGTCTAAGCAGCACAGAGCAGGTTAAGTAAAAGATGTGGATTTTATCTGTAAGATGACCACACTCCTTTTTCTCCTAACAAATCAGCAATGCAGGTGCACAGACGCAATTGCAGTAAATAACAAAATGCAGAACTGAAATCACCCAGAGGCATGTAAACATTTTCCTGCTCTCTCTCCTCCCCTTCCCCTTGTTCGTGGCTGGTAGTGTTTCACCAGGTAGGAGAATACCTCAACAGGAGGAGAACACCCTCAACATGAAAGCAGGTCACAGCAGCTTCATCCTAACAGGGATAAATGGCCGCCCTTGCCAAGAAGAACCTCTAACAAATGCAGACGGCGGGCAGCTCGTACATCACCTAACCTTCCTGAGCCCTTTAACAATAAAATAAACAATTCTGCATTTACGATATCTTCCTCTTGCTAATCTCTTCCTGTTCACCGCAGACATTATAAAGAATGACTCATACGTAGTGTGTCAAGAGACAAGAATTACAAATGACATCACGGGTTCAAGGCTCATTGTTGACATCATCCTTTATCCTCTACCAGCTGTATAACTGCACATAATTCACCAGAAATTACCTAAAATATGTTTTTTTTCCAAGGAGAAATATTCACTGACTACTAAAGCACACAACAGTCTTTAAACTCTGTGTGATTACACCTATTTCACAGCTTTGATCAGGCAGACAGAAACCGCAGAGAATGAGCTTAGCCCGTCAAATGAGACACAAACACCGACAATGAACTACAGTAAATGTCAAATATAAGCAACACACTGGTTGCATTATTGTATGAGTGGCAGAGGTAATTGGAGAGGCAGAAAGCCGAGGTTATAAAGGAGCTGGGTGTATATGACGGCAGTCAGATTGGAAAGAGAGTAGAAAATGGCAGCGCAAGCCTCTCCATGAAAGGCAGCGCTTAATTAGTAAAAGCTGAGACACTTCCTGCTCACACATCATCAGCCTGATGAGCTGAAGCCGGCACCCCCGAAGAGACAACACTAAACAAAAAGCAGAGAAACCACAGGTTGATTTTGACGAGAAAGGAAAAACATGGGCGTCAAAAAGCTTTCTGATCCTCCTCTATGAATACTCTGCATACGTCCAGGGTTCATGGATGGTGGAACAACAAACACTCGTCTGCCAGGCTTTCATAATGCACATTAATATTACACAAGACTGAAAATAACACAAGACAACCTGCAATGCATAATGCAAGGGCCTCTCCTAAACGTTGAGTGTGAATAAAGGATTCCTCTGAAGTCCCCCATCATCCCCACCCTGCTGAATATACAGAAGAGCAGCTAATAGTTTACAGAGGGTGGTTTAGTCGACAAGCAAGAGATGACCAAAGGTTGGAGGCTTTTGGTTAATAAAGGTGGAGAGCTGCAAATGTTATATAGTTCATGAGCAGATCAATCGAGGGCCTGACTCACTGCCACCGCCTATCGTCAGACAACACAGGGGGAAAGAGAGGCAAGCAGTGTGCCAACCTGCGAGTGTAAATTATTTACTGTGTCTAAACTCTGCTGAGCGCAGCAAAGCTCACTGCCTGCTACAACATGGACGTCTGCAAGTGTGTGTGTGTCTGTGTGTGTGGACAGGGCTGGGCTTCATGTGTCGGAACAACAGAGCAGAAATATTTGTCCTAAATGTCACAAAGGCTTTTTAAATGCCTCCCTTTGAAAATTCTGCACCCCGAATATTGATCGTCATGGGTGGCTCTTGCTTGCTCATCCATCATGGTTACTGTGTGTGTGAGAAGTGAGTTTTTGCAGTACCTCTCCTCCTCCACCAGTGACCCTCGCGGATGGTGTACGAGAGCTCATTGAACTCCAGGTCCACAGCAGAGCGGCGTGGGAGGTGGGAGAAGCGCTGGGCCTCGGTGATGTGGTTCTCCACTTTCTTCAAGTGGATGAGCAGCGGCGCCTCGGGGGGAGCTCCGCCGGGGAGCTTGGTCTCCTCCATGGGGATGCTCACCGAGCCCTGCTGCTCCAGCGTCCTCTCGGCCATGCTGAAAGGCTGTAGGAGGAGGACAGACATGTCAGTCTTTACAACTGTTTCAAACTCCTTCTTCAACAACAAAAAGAAGCATCACTACCCCTACATTTTCAATAAACAAGACAAACACTTCATTGATTTTGACTGATCCGTAGAAAACTGGTGCTTCAGCAGATGTGTGGACACAAAGGTGTGTTATAGGAATGATTTTAGGATGACTGCAGACACCATCTTAAACCTAGGTGATGGATATGATCTGATTACAGTTTATTTTATGGACCGGCTGGTTGAGGGGAATGAGATTGAGAGTGTGAGGAGTCGGGGTCTGGTTTCAGTCCGGCTGCAGCACGCTTATACTGCTGATTCACATAAATTTCCTTCTAGGCAAGGCGGCCTGTCTGAAGTGTTCTTTTAAACTATGGAGGCCTATAGTGGCTGCAGATCCATTAGCTTTCCTATAATCTGAAACATGTTGTTTCCCCTGATATCAGCATATACTGAAGATGTCAGGGCATGTAACAGCAAATGAAGGAGGATTAAGTGCATGATCCTAATGAGGTTTCAAAAGTTAATCAAGTGGCCTACTTTAGATTAGCACCTGTAAGTAAAGAGCCATGTAATTATCAGTTGAAAGTTTACGGGTGATCATGTTTATCAGGAAAACGAATGGGATGTACTGTAAATTAATTGCGTATAATAGGAATAGGAATAGTAAAAGAACACGGTTAATATACAAAACCACGTGATTCTGTCCAAATAGTTAGAAAACAGTAGTTTTGTGTACCTGCAGGCCTGAAATTGGCATATAAGAACACCTTTAGGACTGTTTGGAGCAAATAAAAGAAGTCATGATGACACACAGATGTCTGTTGGGTCAGAAATGGTTAGTTCAGGCACATTAATCCTCATGGAAATATCATTTTGTGGCACCATTCATGTCAGAAACAAGATTCCTGTAATAAATACTGACAAATATGACATCAGAGGCAAAGAGTTATGGAGCAAAGCAAACCTAAAATAAAGACTAAAGCATCAAAAAACAAAACTCATACAGTAATCGTTGTATGCAAACATCCGCTGCCATGCAATGCCATGCATAGTGTTGTAGTACTACGGTCTACTGTCATGACCTATTCTGTGTTTGCAGTGAAAAATCTCCCCATGTGAAGAAGGCCGGTGAAGGAAACTGACCATGGCATCTATTGATCAGCCCTGCCATTAGTGAATTTCCATTACAAGTCTGCATATACAGTAAAACTCTGACAGGCTTTAATGGCCTCTTAGTCAGATTGAAGGCCTGCGTGTGTGTGCATATATGTATGTAAGAACGCACATTAAAAGTCTCCTATAAGGGGATGAAATATGGTTATCAAATGCATCTGTAGAGCTTTGCAGTGGTGACTCTCTGCAGTGACTGGTCAGTGATGAGGGATGCTGCCAGCGTCTTCTGAAAGCACCTGTTAACAACAAACTGATGAGGATGAAATCATGAAAATGACAGAGCAGTGGTGGACTTTTCTTTAAAAGGAAGATGACAAGGAAGATGACACATATAAGGCTCCCTACAGTGTGTTTCATTGCACATACTCACACACACACATTGCACATACTTATTATTATTATAGGTGTTGAAACGACCACCAGGTGAGCAGCTCAGTCCTGGTTCTCCTCTCTGGATGAGAGCAACAGTGCTCAGTTGATCCCTTCAGACAAAACAGCACAATCAGAAGCTCCTCCAAAACAGTCCCAGCCAGTTTAAAAAAAAAAAAAAAAAAAAAGATGCTCACTGTGCGTCCAGGAAAAATCGGATGAGATGCATTGAAGGGCAGATCTGCTGTGTTCTCCTTATCGATATATTATGTGTCTGGGTGCGGCGCACAACATCCCGCATCCACTAGACAGCAACTCCTGAGATTAAAATCATGTCCGGCCTCAAACTATGACTGCATCCAAGAGAGAATCGTCAGGGGAACAGGATGCATGTCATGGCTTTCTTCTTTTTCTCTCCCCTCTGCAGGATTATTCCTTTCATTGAATCCATCCGATGGCGATGGCGATGGAAATACTCACACACATCCTCAGCAGTGATGACAATCTTCAGGCTGTGACATCTGGAATGAAGGAGGAAAAAAACATGCAAACAGCTCTGCAGATGCTTCAGCAGCAGCAGCAGCTCGGTGATGTAGCAGCAGCCTCGGTTATCCTCTCACCGGTTAGTGCGTCTGTGCACGCTGGTCTGGGAGATACAGGGCGTTGCTGCATGGCAGGATGCTACTGGAGAGGAAAAAAAAAATATTGTTTTTATTGTTTCATCCTCTAATCCTCACCCTGACCTCGTGTTTTAGGGTGAATTAAATGTCACAAAAGGAGAACATTTTGTATTTTGGCACATTTGGAGTCCCCATATAAAGACATTTTTAAGGATGATGATTTAAAGGCAAAGACCTAAAATGTTGGAATTAATTCACAGCTATTTAAATGTATTCAGATCAGATTGACAGCTACAGCTCTGTTTCATTAAATCAGACCGATTTAAATCTATTCTGGGGCTACTTGGGGCTCTCTGTGGGAATGAGAGGATTGGGAATAACTGCCTGGAGGGGGAAAAAAATATTGTTTTTATTGTTTCCTCCTCTAATCCTCATCCTGACCTCGTGTTTTAGGGTGAATTAAATGTCACAAAAAGAGAACATTTTGTATTATGCACAGTTGGCACATTTGGAGTCCCCATAAAGACATTTTTAAGGATGATTTAAAGGCAAAGTTGGAATTAATTCACAGTTAATTGAATGTATTCAAATCAGATTGACCGCCTGTTTCATTAAATCAGACCAATTTAAATCTATTCTGGGGCAATCTTTAGGCTCTCTGGGGAGATGAGAGGATTTGGGAATAACTCAGTGAAATTAGGATAAAGCTCTGCAGGAGACTTTTCTTATTTCTCATCTGCCACATACTGATCCAGATGACCAACTGGGCTCCATCATGTCAATGCACTGCTGTTGTCAGACTGAGTAAACATGAGGGAGGATTGGGAATAACTCAGTGAATTTAGGATAAAGCTCCACTGTGAATAAGAATCTTATTTTTGTTATTTCTTCATAATACTGATGCAGATGATCAATCAATGCACTGCTGTTGACATACTGTGTAAACATGAGGGAGGTCTGAGAGAGAGATGGTGTTTTTAGGGCCTCTGTCTCTTTAAAGGCTGCACCTGCGCAGCTGCCTGGTGCTGATGCTGCAGTGCCCGGGTTATTTTCGGTAAAACCAGCCGGGGTTACTCGCGTTCAAGCCGGCCCTACATGCCTTACATCACCCAGGAGAGGAAATCAAAACCATTTTTAGCCAATCGCACCTGCACTTCTTAATCAGAGCAATTTAAAACAGAGCTCTCCAGTCGCAACGTGAGCAATTTCAGCACAGCATCTCCATCTCCATCTTTCCATTTATGCCTCTTTTATCACTGCATTAGACAGAGAAACACATGTAAATCTGAATCCATCACACTGATTACAAAGCTTAGATGCTTAGGCCTGTAAATCACCACAGGTTTGCAACATATCTTGTTCTTATTTCTCCTATAACTCAGCCTCAGTGTAATGGAGACGAGCACAAAATAAAGATGGATGCTTTGTTTTTACTTGACTTATTGATAAGACTGCTAAAGAGACACGTGAGCAATTTCAGCATCTCCATCTCCATCTTTCCATTTATGCCTCCTTTATCACTGTTATTATCAACCAGGACCATGTTGTTAAGACAGAGAAACACACATGTAAATCTGAATCCATCACACTGTTAATAATTTCCCAGTAGAATAACAGTAAAGAACTGGCAGCAGGGTTGCCTTTATGTTACTGTAAAATTAACATTATTATACTGTCGCTGAAATTTACAGCTTTGTACTGTTAATGAAAAATACTGTTTTGTTTTTATTAATTTCACAGTATTTTACAGTTAATTTACTGTTTAAAGATACATTATATAGCTGTTTTTACATCTTTCTTTTACATTATCTTACTGATTTGTTTTATTGCACTATTTATTTTTTACATACATTTTAATAAACATTATTTTCTGCCTAGATGAATAGACTTAGCAGGTTACAGACATAGGAATAGTCACACTAAATACAATTAAAGGCACTTGTTAGGGAAAAAGGCTATAATAGACTTGTTGACACTTTTCCCAAAATGTGTGTCTATAGCTGGCTACAAGCACCGAATGCAAACCAGAACAACATGTGAGTGAAGAACAGAGCTAATTCACTGATTTTACAATCATGTACAATGTACAAGTCTCACATGTGCAGATCAGGTCCCAGAATTTAAAAAATACTGCATGAAACTGTTACTGATGATACTTTAGACAGTTGATCAGCAGTAAAGTGCTGTTTTTTAAGAATGCATTAGAGTTCAGTTAAAAAACGGCCTATGAGCGTAATTTAACAGGTTTTCTTTTGTATTAACAGTAAAGCACTGTTTTTAGCAATAACAGGTTAATACTGTTGAAATCCTGCTGTAAATTAACAGCAATTGTTTAAAGTGTAGATGAATCACCACAGGTTTGCACTGTGTTGCAACATATTTTGTTCTTATTTCTTCTATAACTCAGCCTCGGTGTGATGGAGACAAGCCCAAAATAAAGATGGATGATTGTTTTTACTTGACTTATTGATAAGACTGCTAACGAGACACGTGATGTGCTATACTTAAACCTATTATTCTACTTAAAAGGCCAAATCCTGATTGCATAATGTAATATTTTGCCTGGAGGGAAGGAGAGATGACCTTTCTTTACGCTCTCTGTAGAATAGACTTTGAGTTTGCATACATAAATTATCCAGAAACAGCCAACCGCTCTCATTCATGCCCTGTGAGAAAACATCACCACAAGGAGGCAGATCATTAATCAACTAAATGATCATTAAGTCACTTCAGAGATAACATTGTTTGTCTATTCATGAAGCACACATTAACGGTGACCGGCTGCCACGTGTGTGAGAGCAAACACTCATGTTAGTTTCAGTCTGTGAATATTTAAACTCAACAAAGACGAAGTGACTAAAGGAGTGAAGGTATTCTAGGACTGGAGTGTGCTCACAAATGAGGGTTAGGCTGGCACAATATAAGCACTGAGCTCAAGTGTTAGTAGACATCTAAAGGGACAAGATGGCACTAAGAACAGCTGCTCTGCTCTCTGTGGGCTTTATTCTGCTGCTGACAAGAGGAACTCTCACAGACACAGGTGAATATTTAAGAAAATATTTGAGAAAATAACCTTAAATGACTCACTTTTGTGTGCATGCATCATGCAAACTGTAACTGAATGGTGTGCAGGTCCGGAGACTCTTCCCATCAGACTGTCTGTGGAGAACGACCAGTCCAACATGACTCCTGAGTCTCATTACATCTCTGTGGTGGAGGGAGGTGTGCTGCTGGGCGCTCTGAGGAGACTGCAGGAAACACAGCAGGACTTCAAGTAAGACCACCCATGACATCCCCTTTAATACCTCTGCATAACATCCTTTATTCACAAAGCTGGCTCGGCTGTTTCTCCTACAGCTTGTGATTACCTTATTTCTGCTGTAGACAGATGTCCTGACTCTCTCTCGGTGTGTGTGTATGTGTGTGTGTGTGTGTGGCCAGGTTCACTGTGAAGGAGGACCCAGACTTCGGCCTGTTGCTGGAGAGTGTGAATGGAGTAGCTGGAAACGAGCACCAGCGGACGTACTGGGAGATCCTGTCAGAGAGCTCAGGAGAGTACAGCAGGCTGGATGTGGGTGAGTTTCCTCCCCAGAGTTTACACACAACATAATGAGCCATAATGAGGCAGGAGAATTGGTTGTCTTTTCACTTAATGCCACAGGATGTCCTCTGCTGTGATTATCCTATAATATTATGACGGTATTAGTTGTGATTTTGGCTGTTCATGTGCAGGCAGTGCAACTTCATAATTATTGGTTATTTTAGGATGATAGAGTAAAGAGGATGCAGCACAACTAAGTGATGCATTCCTCTCAGAATCTGTGTTTATGCATGAACTAAAATGTCAGAGTTTCTGATCCAAACTTGTCCCCTTTTTCACAGGAATCGGCTGCTACAAACCTAAAAGCAACGAGCACATCATCCTTAGGTTCAGCACCTGGCCCCAGCAGTGCTGAGCGAGCTGAGGGGTTCAGCAGTAACTCTTCAGGATCAGATGTGGAAGAGAATCAAACGTGACTTTATTTTTTTGGGCATTTCTGGCTGTCTCTGGATTATCAAGTTCCTGTAAAATGCAAAATGTTGTGACCGGATGTGTGAGAATAAACCAAACAGCAACATCTAGTGGCAGTCAGGAGCAACGTCATTTTATCAAATGCACACAGAAAGTAAAAGTAATACAACTTCTGAAGACCACACAGAAAATAGAAGAAGAAATGTCACATGTCAGGAAGTGTACTGTCCATCAACATTGTTTGAATAACACCGAGAAGTGAGATGCATACAGCTATTACATCTCTCTTCAGTCTCATGATAACTTAAAGTCTGTTGAAGGAAAACTATTGCAGATTCAGGGTTTGAATTTCTGTCTTCAACTGTTTATAATACAGAGATACCTCACGCTGCCACAACTCAAGAAGGTGCTGGATTAAATAAAAAATAAGATGTGAATAAACTGTGTAGATAGAGGATAGGGCAGCAGTGTTTCACGTTTATCCATCTATATAAAAATAAAGAACTCATTTCACTACAAAAATAGACATTTTGTGCTACTTTCCACAATAAATGATTTATATATTTACATAGTCTACTACCTGTAAAAACAAATTGCTTATAAGGTCTACACCACTCTTGGTGTTAACTCTGACTCCTGAGCTCCTCCGACCAAATGCTCCTCCCTCCCTTTGTAACGAGATTAAGGTTTCATCTCCTTCCAAGACAGATGGACTGAGAGGAGCAGCGAGGCAGAGACGCTGTAATCTCTTTGGTTTCACTTCTTTATTGCTTCCTTTCTCTTTGAAACACAAACATGTTTACAGACACACATGTTGTAGAGGGTGGGAGATATCCAACCAACCAGAGAATACTGTCATTTGCCTACCCCCAAATGAGCTTCTTATCAAAAACAGACCTCACCACCTGGCACTTCAGGTCAAACTTTTTTATTTTAAATAATTAATATATAATAATATTTCCAATAAATATTTGACACAGCCTCTCAGACTGATTTAAAATTCACCCGCTTGTCTTTTCTTCTCTGACCCTGTCGCCTCCTCACATCACACAGATTGACTGAATTTAGCAGTTCTGCTTTGCTCATAATTCACCGTTGACTCGGAGGGATTTGAACCTGCAGGCACCGAAATCTTCTCGTCATTGTGTAAAAATCCCATATATAGAATCCGAGGAGAAATTATAGGCTTCAGTGTGTTGGAGAGATTACAAATAATGTCTAAAAACATCCCGATTTTGGTCCACTGATTTGTCCCCACAATTGGATGAAGCAGCGAAAACACACAGCGTGGCTCTGCGCTGTACAAGCTGTCTGTGTGTTCCTTCTTCATCTGACGTCTCACTGTACAGTCAACATAGTGTTTTTCTCCATGTTTTATCCTTTAGATGCTAAAAATAAAAAAAGACAAAAGTGTTCTTTGCAGGGGAATTCCTCAAAGAGAGATAACAAATTCAGGCAATAATTAACCACAGTGTGGTGGGGGGAAGCTACTCACCACATGATATAGAGCAGTCACAAATGCAAGGGACGCACTGTGCAAAGAACCGCTTCCAGCCGGTCTCCTTCTTGTTGCAGTTGTCTAGCCGACTGCAGCCTTTTTTGGGTGGGCCGAAGTAGCTCTTGTACGCGCAGGTGGAGTTGCACGTCCCATTTAGCTCCCTCTCGCTGACTTCGATGCGTCCCCGCTCACACATTCCTAAAAGACAGGGTGGAGAGAAGATGAGCTGAGAGGTTCATGAGGGATCTTTCTGTCATTGTGTGTACTCACTGAGGCAGGAAGGTTTCGGGGTCCAGAGGCCGTTCGGCAGGCAAGATCTGGTCGGGTTTCCCACCAGCATGAAGCCAGAGCGACAGGAGTACCTCACCACAGAGCCAACCCACCAGTCGTCGCCAGAAACGACACCATTATAGTCCACATCTGGCCTCCCACAGGTCACTGCCAAGCAAAGCAAAGGATGACATGAAGCTCCATCAACAGGCTGATCATCAGACAGTGACTTCTATCTAACGTCAACAACAACATTGTTGTGGTAGTCTTACCTCTGCACAGGGACTTGTAGCCGAGCCAGCAGCAGCTCGAGTCTCCACAGCGATCTCTCCTCAGCTCCTCGTGTCGCGACTTACAGCCTCCTAAACAAAGGGGCGCTGACCCGGTCCAATAGAAGTCGTCTATGAAATCTGGTTGGGGAATCCATTCTGTCTCACCTGCAGTAGAATAGTTTTATGAGCTTTTTTCATACACCACAACAGGACAAATCACAAACATTCAAGTTTTTTCATGCAAAACTCAAACTAAATCTTTCCAGGCTTCAAGGCCAACATAAGAAAGATGTTATAGTTGTTATGTAGGGATCCATTAGCATTGTCTTAGAGACCATAACATGATTGAAAAATAACATTATATTATTATAGGAGGTCTTACCACTACCTTCCACCTCACCAATCCATCCAGGAAACTGAGAACTGGCTCTTTGGAAGGACCCAAGCAACAGCAACAACAACAGTGGATATAACCTCTTGGTGTCCATCTTTGGATGCAACCAGTTTCTGTGGAAAAAAACTGCAGACGGATCTGGGCACTGAGTCTAAGTCATATTAATGTCCAGCAACATTATATACTGTACATCCTCATTTTTGCAAAGTCGACAGACATGAAGCCATTAGAAGCTGTCCCAGTAGAGCTGAGTTCACCGACTGCAGAGTGAAGAAGCAGAGAGCGGTAAGTAACACTTAAACTAAGCTGTGTGTGTGCTGCCTAATCTTGTACACACAGCTAATGCCACCACGCACTTTACAGTATGTCGTGATGCGACGAAGACACACAAGTCATGATTTAAGTCACCTGATCATGGATGAGAAGATCACATTGGCAGGTGTAGGGTTATGAAAAGCAGTAATAGATTTGCCATCAAAGCTCTGAAATTGTATGAACGTACCTTTGAGTAGTAGAATATAAATATATACAGTATGTACACATCTTTAGGCTTGGAGGAAAGAAGAAGAGTGCCTTCAAACAGTCCATCTAGACATAGTGTATAATATTATGAGTCAATAATACGAGAGCGACAACATTACAGTTTACAGTCACCTAATATCTGTTTGTCTTCTGAGAGCTCAGTCAATACATTTTAGATCAATGAAATGTCCAGTCTAGTAGAGCCTGATTTAATCATAAAATAGAGCTGCAGTAGAGCAGTTAGATCCAGCAGGGGGCGCCATAATGGAAGTACAGATGGTGGATACTATCAATATCAATGCAGTGACCTGTAAACCATTTGAATTCAATTAAAACGATGCATATTCCTCTCCCAGTAACACTTAAACAGAATTTTGTGCACTATTAGAAACAACATTTTGACTGTGCAACATTAAAAACATCCGATTGAGACAAAAAAATATATTTCAAATGTGATTTTTGCAAACATTTTGCGTCACAACTTTATTCAAGTTGTAGATTAAGCGTCAAAAAACACACACACTGAGCTAATGAGGTAGGCCCTCTTTGCTGGATTACACACATTTCGGTGAATATTAATGCCAACAGGCTGTTTTTGTAACTCATATCCTTAACCTTCACAAGGGTGTGGCTGATGTATTTCTGAATTTGGGACAGCTTTCCCATCTAAAAGAGTGGGAATGACAGCCCACTAGGCAGTGCACCATTAGTATCCAACTCTCTGAAGATGTTACAATATGAGATACAATGAATGAATTGAAAATAATAATAAAAAAATACTGGAAAACGGGCTGTCCACGAGCTCAACATTAGCAAAGAAAACACACTAAAACAGGTTAATCACCTAACATAGGTTTATAGTCAAGATTGGTCATCATGGAGTACGCATCCCTTCATTTAGACGTTCTAATTTATTAATAAGTTCCTTCAGTCCCCGTTAAAGGCTCAGAAATTCCTCAAGGTCCATGAAACAGCAGAGCTGATTACAGGATATCCTGTCATGTGTTAGACGTGTATTCAGGACTGTAGCAGTCAAACCACCTGCATTCCTTGCTGCTGAGCAACATCCTGGAGTTGTTGCATGACAGAGTCCTCCCCAGCTTGCGACAAACCTCCAGTGAGAACGTACAGCATGCCCTCCTCCTGACCGCCCTCCTCAGTCCTCTGCTCCTCCAGCAGCACCCCCCTCAGTTCTACCTGCGACTCCGAGGGAGCCGCCCCCGGGGATTCCTCCTCGGTCTGGCCGCTGTCCTCATCCTCCTCCGCTTGACTACTTTGTCTTTCCCTCATTAGCTGCTCGGTCAGTTCCACGCTCTCGTAGCGAATCAGTTGCAGCCGCAAGAAGCCGTCCTCGTGCTCCTTGTACCTGACGGAGTGATGAAAAGAAGTGAATCAGTGCTGCAACACCCCACACATCTCAAACTCAGCTTTACTGGGGTTGATTGATTTTGTCAATGTAAGACTTACCTGAACCTGGGGTGTCCAGAGGGCCATTTGAATTGGTGCTTTTTGTGCAGATGAACAGTTAGGTTGTTGCCCCGGGTGAAGCACTGATCGCACACATGGCACTTGTAGCGAGCTACAAAATTCCCCTGATTAGGGAAATGAAACATTAGAGAACTATAAATGACATTAAAACTCCCTATCTGAGTGTAAATTAACAATAATGTAAAAGATTCCCCCTTTCACCTTATGCTCTCTTTTGTGGTGAATCTTCATGGTGCCGAGGGCACGGGAGGTGAAGCCACAGCCGGGAACGTCGCAGCGAAAAGCCGGCTCGCTGCTGTGGGTATCCAGGTGTTTGCGCAAGTCTATCAGATTCTTACAGCTGCAAATACAAAATCCAGTGTGGGAGTATTAAGAAAACAATAAAGTGTGTTTCATAGCTTAATCTTGTTTTCTTTGTGCTGCTGCATGTGATACCTGTATTCGCAGTATTCACAGCTGTATGGCTTCTCGTTGCTGTGGCGGAACTTGATATGGTTGCGCAGGGAAGAGGGTGATGGACAAGTCATGTCACACAGCGGGCACTTGTAGTGGCTCACTGCACCGACAAGAAAAAAAACAAAACAGTGGTGAGATCACATCATCTAATAATACTGTAGACAGAGCTGTTTGTCGTCACTCACTTGGACACCAAAGTGTATCACATGGTCAGTTTGGTCAAAAATAGACATCATAAAGGCCTATTTTCTACTTATGCTTGTGTCAAGCATCGACATCCTGATGAAATAATGTACTCTAAGGGCACTTTCAGAAGCCATAGTCCGTTTGGTTAGTCCGAATCAGAGTGAAATTGATACTTTTGGTTTGTTTTCTATTTAGTCTGGTGTGGTTTGTTCAGTGCACCAATCAAAGTGGACCAAATTTTTAAAAAATAAGTTGCAGAGGGGCGTGTACGAAGGAGCAAATTTATCTTTTTCATTTGGAGAGCTGCCACTTCTATGCAGGGAATCGCAGACTTTGATGCTGTCAAAGTTTTTCACTTTGACTTGGCTCTGATCTACCGTGCGCACGAATCCCTTCTCCTCCAGTTTATCTGGAAGGACTTTATAAATGTCACTATTTTTGTGGACTTCATTTAGCATATTCTGTGTGTTCTCTTTGGCCCAGATGTCAAGCAAACATCGGACTTCTGTAGAAGTCAAAGTCCATCCTCTCCTACTCATGTTAACCTGTCATTTACGGCTGTGTCCAGCTCAACAAATGCCTGCGCAGGTAGCCTGCATTTTGATTCGTCTTGTTTTGGTCCACACCAGAGTAAGATCAATGTGTTCAAAACCGCCCAAACGACCAACACCAGGGGTTGAACCGCACCAGAGTTGAATTAAAAACAGAATAAATGTTGACTTGTGAAAGCGCCCTAAAACACTGTTGCTATAACAACACAGACGTCTATCAATGTGAATAGCTCATAGAATCCAGGTGTCCAGAGAGCTGAGGCTTACTAATGTTTACTAATGTTTATGGGTAAACTTGTGCAGCTCAAACAGAGCGTTTCAGACAGAGGGTGAAAAGAGGAGCTGCAGCACAGCCGGTATGAGAAAAATAAAGCGTTTTTTGAATATTAAAGCATGTAAACATGTTCTAGTGGAAACCCAAAACACAAGTATGCACCTGAAAACAAGCATAATAGGTCCTCTTATGGACATATGGGACATATGGGACTAACAACTGATGGAGGAGGGACTGACCGTGGGTTCTCATGTGGTCTCTCAGTAGTCTTTCTGTTGCAAAGCGTTTGGAACAGTGAGAACACTGGAACCTCTGACCTGCAGCACACACACAAACACACAAAGCAAGAATCACCAGATGGGAAAATTTGAACCTGTTGCAAACATTGTTATTAATCTTCCTGTCATAACACATCTGACAGTTTTTTTTACCTTCCATGGCGCTCTGCCGTATGATGTGGTCAAAGAACTTGGTGTTGTTAGCGTACATCCCCCCGCAGCCTGGACACGCCACCGCCTTCTCTTGGGTGTGGCTGCGCAGGTGCTCCCGAAGCTTAGGACGCCCTTTAGCGGTGGCTTCACAATCTGCAGAGTGACAGAACTTTGGATTCAACAAACCTACATTTTTAGGACTAAGCAGAAAATGTAGTATTCAGCTTTTTACATATTCTTTGACCATGAATTGGTTGCGTAATCTTGAGCTACATTGACATTTCTGAACTTTAATCTTGACGTTAAATACCTTTCCATCCACAGCGTATGGGGAATTCATGGTCTCCTGTTGGTACATCTATGCACAGGCTATGCAACTCCACATGGCGATAGAAGAACTCTGGGTTTTCATATGGTGGTTGCTTTATTGAATATGCATAGAGAGAAGAAACACATTTAGAGTTCAAGAATAAAAAGTTTAAATTCTACTTCATGGGCACTTGAAAGGAAGAAACCCTTCCATTTATCTCAACTGTGTGGACTGGTGAGGTCCTAACTGCTTAGCTTGCGGTGTAATTTAATTTATATTCACTTTTATATCAAGTGAATGTACTAAGGCAGGTGAGGCTGTTATTTGTTGTGTTGATGTATTTGCTTTCCATACATTGTGGACTTGCATTATCTGAAGCATACAGATCACCACACATTGCAACTGATGCCTGCCTCTCTACATTTAGAGGTAAATATAGAAGTAATCTTGCCTTGCTCCACCAGCAGCAGCAGCAGCAGCAGCACCACCATCTACCAAAGCTTACCTCACACTCCTCCCAAAGGCAGATGAAATTGTCTGGGATATCTGGGATGATGTTGCAGTTCTGGTAGCCGATGGAGCAGGTGCCCATCTCTGGATGGGCGTTGAGCACCTGCTGACCCAACTGCTTCAGCTTAGTGTGGTAACAATGAAAGAACAGATGTCTTCGCAGCTCCTCAGGACCCTCCACAGAACAGAAACCACAGTCTCTCCAAAGACAGTTTCTCTCCCCTGGGCACAATAAGGAAAGATTTTGCATTAGTAGGATTTTGCATTGGGGCTGCACGGTGGTGCACAGCAAGAGGGTCACAGGTTTGAATCCGGCTTGGGGCCCTTCTTTGTCAGAGTCCAAAGACATGCACGTTCATTGTTGACTCTAAATTGCTCGTAGGTGTGAATGTGAGTGTGAATGGTTGTCTGTCTCTATGTGTCAGCCCTGCGATAGACCGGTGACCTGTCCAGGGTGTACCCCGCCTTCGCCCAATGTCAGCTGGGATTGGCTCCAGCCCCTCCGTGACCCCTAACGGGATAAGCGGTTGCATATGACGGATGGATGGATGGATGGATGGATGGATGGATTTTGCAGCTTCCTGCAGCTGTCAGACTCCACAACCAGCACTGCTCCCAGTAGACCACTTACACACCAAAAACTGACAATAACCTGATATTTTCAGGTGGAATTTCTGCTAATAAAGGAATATCTTATCTTATCTTATATATCTTGTTGATCATCTATTATTTAATAAGATAAGATAAGATATTCCTTTATTAGTCCCGCAGTGGGGAAATTTGCAGTGTACAGCAGCAAAGGGGATAGTGCAAAATACAAGATGCATCAGCTAACACAGTAAAAAAGAGCTAAACAAAGTGTAACAAAATATGAACCATTTAAATAGAAGGAAGTATAAAAATAGGAGCAGTATATACAGTATTGACAATAAACAGACTATTAACAAAATTGCACAAGTAGGAAATGATATTGCACAGTGAGAATGAATGAATGAATGAATGAAATTCCACCTGAAAATATCAGGTTATTGTCAGTTTTTGGTGTGTAAGTGGTCTCTGGGAGCAGTGCTGGTTGTGGTCTACTGGGAGCAGAGCTGGTTGTGCAGTCTGACAGCTGCAGGAAGGAAGGAAAGAAGCACTACATGATGTAGAAATGAAGCTATAACTATTTGGCTGAAGTGTCAGTAATGCTTTGTAGCTGAGCCTCAGGTAGTTAGTGGTACTATAACACTAAAACCTGCTCACCTCCTGCTTCATCCTCGTCCTCCTCTGCCGCAGTGAGGTGTCCCTCCGCGTGTTTACAGAAGTTATCCATCCGACTAAAAGACTCCTGACATGAACTCCACTCACACTCCAGCTTCAGGGTCTTCTTGTGGATCCGTTTATTAGGAGGCATCTCTCTGTTTTACCCGCAGACTGAAGCTAGAACCGTCCAGGCTTCACCATAAACATGGTTATCTACCGGTGCTAACGTTAGCTAACACCGGATGTTAACTCTAATAAAACATTAACTCTACTATAATAACAGTTAGAGTTTCACAAACATCCTCCCGGAA
This sequence comes from Adelosebastes latens, assembly GCA_916700685.1. Taxonomy (NCBI): domain Eukaryota; kingdom Metazoa; phylum Chordata; class Actinopteri; order Perciformes; family Sebastidae; genus Adelosebastes; species Adelosebastes latens. Next base: position 72,796 of record CAKAKR010060652.1, read on the forward strand.
CTGTTTAACTAACTACTAACCATAAAGAGACTCAAATTATCACTTAAATACGAGCTTTAACACATTAATTTGCTGTTTAAAAAGCACTGACCAGATGTAAACAAGAGAGTTGTTTTGGTCAGCCACAAGAAACCGAGGGCTGTGTGCTGCAAAGAATGTCTCCGGTCTCCATAGAAACAAAGTACACTTCAAAAGTTCCGGGTGTAATATGTTCCGTCTAAAACACAAATATTTGTACTTGGGAGCAACTTTTAAGTACTTTTCTTTTTTTT